>JAJPUD010009671.1:36248-71879 GCA_023553655.1 Myrmecobius fasciatus
TTTCAAACCACCTCCAATTGTTCACTGAAGAAAGCCATATACACCCAGAGAGAGGGATGCGAAATGTGGACCACAACATAACATTCTCATACTCCTTGATTGATGTTTGCTTACATTGTGTTTCCTTTATCTGATATATCGTTTGTGTAGATAAGATTTTTCTTGCACACCAATGATAAGTTTGGAAATATGTATACATATATTCGATTTGCCAATATTTTAACATAATTAACATGTAGTGGATATCCTGCCATCTAGGGGAGGGATGGGGAGTTGGGGGGAAAAATTTGTAACGGAAAGCTATGTAAGGGTTATTGTTGAAGAATTACCCACACATATGTTATGCAAATAAAATAAAAATTAAAAAAAAACCCACCAGCTTCAGCCATATTATTTGCTGAGATTATAAATGTACACTCTCACATCAGCTCATTTCCTAGATGAAGAAACTTGGGCGAAAAAATACATGATTTTTTTAAGGTCACAAGGGGGTGAGTCCTTGTTTGAATCCCAAATATTTGCCTCTGATTCCAATTGTTTTTTCTGCCTTTATTTCATTCATTCAACACTGATTCAGCCTCTTCTGAGTGCAAAAAATTGTGCCATGCACTAGAAAATATACCTAGAAAATAAAAGAATTCTGATTTTACAGTTAGTTCTGCTACTTACTACCTGTGTGATCTGGTCACTTGTATTACAAAATTGAGGTGTCATCTCAGATAACCTTTTCTTGTTTAGAATTCTATTCTAAACTTGTAATCCTCTCATCCTTGCCCTCATGGAGCTTATAGTCTAACTCAACTGAATATTTTTGACTCTTTTACATCTATCAATAGGTAGGAATGAAAATCATTTACTATACTCATCTTCTCTTTTTCCCTAAGACTTTAAAATAATTGTATGGACTCCTTATGGGCTATAGGTAAAGTATACATCTGATCAAAGGATTGATGGGCAAAGGGCTTGTAGGGTGTGGTAAAAACTTGTTTAAGAGAGAAAAGCAGTGAGCACTACCCTGGGAAATATTAAACATGGGAGCCTGACATTCTATTTTCATCCCTATTCATCACCAGTTGCTGGCCTTTCATATTCCTTAATTGTCATTTTGTACTGAACACTGGTGACTTTCAGAAACACGTGCCATCCTTTCAGCTACAATTACAGCAATTCAGTTAAATAGCTTCTCTGTTTACCTGAACCAGAGAGAGGAACAGAGGTATCACTGAATTATTCAGTGGTTTAGAGATCTCCAGTGATTGGAGATGGACAGCATGTCCTGTGATATTATTTACTTTTGTATTTCTGTTTATGAAATTCAAAGACCTTCCTTTAAGAGCCTCAAAGGTAAGCAAAACAAAGACAAATTTGGAGAAGGATAAATGATACAGAGATAAGTACTTTGGATTTGAAGTTACAGGGGAAAGGATTCAAATCCTAGCATGGTCACTTCATACTTAAGTGACCCTATGATCAAAGAAAAAAAAACCCAGTATAACTCCACTCTTCATTAAAAGATGTAATAGGGTTCAGAATGAGAGGTGTTATTTGTTTTGTTTTCCTTAGACTTTGCTACAAGATTTGGAGTAGTGACTTCAATGGTAAGAGCCATATTTTGTAAAGCCATAAATAAGTTGAAGGGAATCCAGAACTGGGCAAATAAGCTGGTGACAGTACTAATAGCATATCATATTGTTGGTGATTCCCCTTTAGATAAGACCAATGCAATGACTGCAGTGTTGTAAAGATTATGTGAAGAAACTAGAAATGTTTAATCTGGAGAAGAGAAGACCCTTGGACAACATGAGTTGTCTACAAAGCATTTGAAGAGCTGCCATATGAAGAGGGAATAGATTACTTCTGCTTAGTTTCAAAGAGCAGAATGATGGGAATGGGTTGAAGTTGGACACAGAATTGGCTTTGAAGGAAAGTATTCTTAACACTTAGAGCTCTTTCCAACTGGAGTGACCTGCCTCCAGAGGTGTGATTTACCCCATCACCAGAGAGCTAGAGAAAAAATTTAAACGGACACTTGTTGGGGTTGGAATAGAGGGGATTCTTGTTTAGACATCATTTGGCCAATTCTCCTCTGAGGTTCCTTTCAACTCTTATAGTCTATTTCTGGAAACTATGACCAATTTTCACTCTTCATTTTTGGTATTACCAACTGTTATTTTCCCATTGTAGTTGTTCATCAAATTAATTCCTTTTAAGTTTAGGGATCCACTTTCTATTCAGATTTTCCAATCTTCATTGAAAATGCTCTTTAAATAAGTGCTAGCTTTGGATTCTGCATCTGTAATCATAGCATGTTTCTGAATATGTACACACACACACACACACACACACACACACACACTAATCATACAAAACCCAGTTCAACCTGCTCCATAATTTTCTTTTCTTTCAAGCTTGAAAGGAAAAGAAGGGTACAAAACCACATTCGCCCAACATCAACAAAATGAAAACTCAAATTGCCAGCTTTCAAAATAAATTAACTCTCTTGAATCAACATTGTTTTGCTTTTTAGATTAGATTTGCTTTCCAAACCCTTGTTTTTCCCAAACTGATTATTTTCTGTATTTTGTACATGCTTGTGAATTTCTAACTGATTTTTTCATATAATCAACCTATTTTGCATGGCTTTATGCATGGTCTGTCTCCCTCATCATCCACTGGGGCCATAAGAAATGGAAGGAGAAAAAAAATAAAGTGAAAAATTATACAGGAGAGATTCAAGCTACCCCTCATTGTTTCCTGATTCCTGAGTTTCTTACTCTCTGTATCAGAATACAGTCTCACACATGATCTTAGTGGCTTGGTCAGGATGCTGGTGGCTGATCAAGCAATTTCAATTACAAATAGTATCTGGATTTTTTTTTGTACAGTTTTTGTCACCAGGTAAATAATACATAAAAATAGAATTATTCACAGGGAATTAAGACTCCATTGTTCAAAGCTGATTCAGGCCGTTGAACATGGCCAATTAATAATAAGAAAAATCTACTGATAATTTTCTACTCTGGGGATTTTATCAATGAAGCAAAGTACATAATTAGAGGATCAAACTTGAAGTCATGATGACCCAGGTTCAAGTCCAGACTCTGACTCATATGAACTATGTGACCATGGACAAATCACTTAACCTATCAGTGTCCCAAGCAAGTATCTAAGATTATAATTACAGAGAAAGTGCTGCTCTGCATTAGCACTCAGAATTGCTACATAGGAAGATATGGGTTTTAAAAAAGAGATAGACAAAGATTAATTATAAACTATATATAAGGTAAATGAAGATACAGACCATAAATGTTAAGTGTAATAGGCTTAACTCTTAAAAATCATAAAATTGTATCTGGGTGCCTTATTGATCAAAAATTAAAAAAAAAAAGATGTGTAATGCCAGATATACCCAGAGATGTACTACCTTTTCCCAAGCATGTGTGATGAATGGTAATAAATTTGCTCTAGTATGAACTGTTTTTCTTGACACATATTGAGATTTTTTCCAAGTGGAAAAGGATAGGATGTCAATTGGACTTTCCTAATCCTCTTAAAATATTGGAAGTATCAAGTCATAGTTATCATATTCCTTTGAAGAACTTATCTCCCTTTAAACCCCATATAAACCCAGAAAGGAATATGCAATTTTCATTCACATTTTATAGGTAAGACAATTGAAGCTGAAAGGTCAGAATCACAACAGCTAACAAGTGATTGCCAGGATTTGAATGTAGTTCTTGCTCACTCCAATTTCAGTGCCCTATATTGTGCCACCTACCTGCCAAAAGCAAAGATAAGTTTGCTCTCTTAAAAGTGAATTGTTTGTGACCTTGTCTTCATTAGCACTATATTTCAAACAGTTGCATGACTACAAGCACAGATTATATGCAATCTCCTATATCAAGCTGTTCATGACCATTTTACTTTCTCCCCCACTGGGTTAGGAGCATATGACCATAAAGCTACAGATTTAGAGTTGGAAGTGACCTTAAAAGTTAACAAATTCAGCTCATTTATTGTATAGCTGGGGAAACTAAGTTACAGAGACTTTGATAATTTGACCAAACTTATACAGCTGATAAGTATTTTAGGTGGGGGTTTGAATTCAGATCTTCTTGACTCCAAGCCCAGTGCCTCTTCATTTTATCATTATACGTCTCAATAACCACCTTTTGCCCTAATGATCTGTGAATCTGTGATCCTTGACAAGTTGATTCACTTTCCTGGGTTACAATTTCCTCCTCATTTAAATGAAGCTAATGCAATAAACCTGCTGTTGTCTGTGCTTCATTCCTTTTTTTTTTTTCAATTTAGAATTTTTTTTATTTTTAATAATAACTTTTAATTTTCAAAATACATGAGAAGATAGTTTTGAATATTCACCTCCAAGTTTTTCTCCTTCCTATATCCTCACTCCCTCCTTTTGTAAAGAAGCAATCCAATAGAGGCTCAACAAATGCGATTCTTTTACATATACTTCCACATTTATCATGTTTCATAAGAAAAATCAGATCAAAAGGGAAAAAATGAGAAAGAGAAAAAACAATCAAACAACAGCAAAAAAGGTGTTGTGCTTCATTCTTGAAGAGGATGATATCAGGAGGGTGATATCTTGACTTGCAAGAGAATTGGATTAAAATGAGGCAGAGCTGTGCAATGTTTTCAGTCTCACTCTCTCTTCAGGGGTTATCTGGATCTAGTGGAAAGACATTAGTTAGAATGACTGGTGATGTCTCAGGATGCAGGGGGGGACCTTGGCCTTTTAAAGCTAGCTCTTTCCCAAACCTCAGTTTGTAGGATGCAGTCCTTTCAGTAATTAAGGCTACGTGAGAATGGAAGCAAAAGATGGCCTAGTTTGTCTTCACAAAAGAAATCATTGAGTGGGGGGAAGACCTTCAGAAATGCTGTCCAGAATACAAACAATTTCTGTTTACAGTCCCTTTGAACACTATAACCCAATTAATGAGTGAGTGAGATTTGGGCTGGGACTTATTATTGACCAGTTACTGAGAGCTGAAGTTATTTAGGTTTAAAGGCCTACCCCAACTTATCAGAAGAGTTGTGAATAAAATGTTTTGTATATCTTACAATATGACTATATATATGTATATAAATGTGTGTATAAATATAATATATATAACATAGTATATTGCTGCTGTTACTGTTTTCTTTTTATTATTCTCAGTAGTAGTTCTTATAAATACTTCCTATAAATAACTTGATTTTCAGAGAGGTGAGATTCTTCATATGAGACACTGAGGGTCTCAGAGGTTGTATTTTTTAAGGAAGGAGATAGGCTAGAGGTGAAGGAGAGAAAAATCAGAAACACCTGAAATCAGACTTAAATGTAGACTCCACCTATGGTGGAGGAATATGTGTTCTTTGTCACAGCATCCTTTTCCCTGTTCTAGAATCCCAGGGACTGGCTGATCATCCAGTCCTTGGTCCAAGATACTGTAGAATCCATGGGGCAATAGGAAAGTAAGAAAAATCAGTGAATCATGAAAAGGTGCTCCAAGTCACTATTGATCAGAGAAATGCAAATTAAGACAACTCTGAGATACCACTACACACCTGTCAGATTGGCTAAAATGACAGGAAATGATAATGATAACTGTTGGAGGGGATGTGGGAAGACTGGGACACTGATGCATTGTTGGTGGAACTGTGAGCAGATCCAACCACTCTGGAGAGCAATTTGGAACTATGCTCAAAAATATGCATACCATTTGACCCAGCAGTGTTTCTACTGGGCCTATATCCCAAAGAGATTTTAAAGGAGGGAAAGGGACCCACATGTGCAAAAATGTTTGTGGCAGCCCTTTTTGTAGTGGCAAGAAACTGGAAATTGAAAGGATGTCCATCAATTGGAGAATGGCTGAATAAATTATGGTACAGGAATGTTATGGAATATTATTGTTCTGTAAGAAACAACCAACAGGAGGATTTCAGAGAGGCCTGGAGAGACTTGCATGAACTGATGCTGAGTGAAATCAGCAGGACCAGGAGAACATTATACACAGCAACAAGACTATACGATGATCAATTTAGATGGACATGGTTCTCTTCAACAATGATGTGATTCAAACCAGTTCCTATTGTTCAGCGATGAAGATAGTCATATACATCCAGAGAGAGGCCTGTGGGAACTGAGTGTGAACTACAACACAGAATTTTAATGCTTTCTGTGAATATTTCGATGCATTTTGTTTTCCTTCTTAGGTTGTTTTTTTCTTCTTCTCTTTCTAGATCTGATGTTTCTTGTGCAGTAAGATAACTGTATAGATATGTATACATATATTGGATTTGTCATATAATTTATCTTATTTAGCATGGATTAGATTACCTGTCATCTAGGGGTGGGGGTGGGGGTGGGGGGAAGGAGGGGAAAAGTTTGGGAAAAAAAGTTTTTGCAAAAGTCAATGTAGAAAAAAATCACTCATATGTTTTGTAAATAAGAAGCTTTATTAAAAAAGAAAAAAGAAAAATCAGTGAATTTCAAGTTTTTGGAACCATCTACAGAGAGACAGTAGCATAAACTCAATCTGAGAAATGGTAGCTGTAGAGAAGGAAACTTCCTTGCCTGATTATCAGACATAGCATATTCAAGGAGTATTGAAAGGTCCGTGACTAAAGATGAAGCACATCACCCTGAAGCCTAAAAGGGGAGCAAAAGGGAATGAACCATCATTCAAAGAATTAAGAGTTTCTAATTTTGTAATCCGCCACCATTGCAGGAACTAGGTAGTACAGCAGATAGTGTTGGACTTAAAATCAGGAAGATCAGACTTCAAAGACCTCCTCAGATACTGATTAGATATGTTATACTGGACAAATCACCTAATGTCACTCAGCCTCAATTTCCCTATCTGCAAATTAGAGATAATAACAGTACCTGCCTTTAGGGGTTATTGCAAGAATAGAACAAGGTAACACATTTTAAATTCTTTGTAAGCCTTAAAATATTGTATAAATGTTACTGACTATTTCTACAAATTGAGAAATAGAATAAATTTTTAAAATTCAAAAATATTTTCTTTCTGTGGGAAACCTAAGCAATTAAGATGACATGACAAGGGTATGTAGGTCCCTGAACTTAAGTTTGAACCCACAAAAACTATAGGAATTTTTTTTCCTTATATAAAAACCCTAAGCTTGTTTCCCTTTCAAGGCATACCAGTAGCACAGGATTATACTTTTAACCTGGAAGACTTCAGAAGTTTATAGAGTCAAGGTGAGAATTTTCAATATGTCACAGATTTCTTTTTTCAGGAGGAAATTTTAGACAGTTTGTTCCAAAGCAAGATTAGCCATAGAGGTATGAATTGGATTGACCTTTAAAATGAATTAAAAATGCATTGATTGTGGGTGTGTGCACATGTGTGCATGCATGTGCACACTGAATTTCTTTCTGTATTTCTCTGAATTTTGGGTAGTTGTACAATAAAAGCTGTTCTTTGTCTGATACACAATGGTACTTTCAGTACTTGCATAGGAGTTGGGACTCTGTTATATACAGTGTAAAGATTTAGGGTTACTATATTGAGATCTCCAGAGAACACTCTGAGTAGGGTCACTTTTTTCCCCCACAATTTTTTGATACTCTCCTTTCATGTTTGTTACTGTCCTGTGAAACTAAATTTAGCATTCTGGGCAGAGATTGCATTAACAGATCATTATCTGATTTTCTTTTTCTATGGAGTAGAGCTAGAAGTACTATTCCTGGAATATGAAATATAAATATTACTGAGAATCCAAAAAAAAACAGATTTTTCTTGCTGTGGACATACATATATATATTTTTTCTTTTGTGGGTCATTTCACATGTCTAATAATCAAGGAGATGAGGTGCAAACCCCACGGAGGAAGTGTTTGCTTTTTTGTTCCCAGGCCACCAGAGTTAGTTTTAGTAACATAATCCTCATTTTTTTTATAACTGCAAAAGCTCTTACATTAATGTTCAAAAATGATTTGGCCCAGTACATAGCTTGCCATGCTCCATAAAAAAATTAATGGAAAATAAAAAGTTCTATTTGGGAGATCAATATTGTTATTCTCTTTCAGAAAACTGTGAATTATTGTTTTCATAAAAGAATAATGCCAACATATTGATATTGAATGGGGATAAGGGATGTTGAGGGGAGGGGATTTTTCCACTGCTTTCCTGAACAAGAAATAATAATTTCATCCTAGGCGTTGGTAACTCTAAAAACATCATGCACAAATTAGGGTCTTGGGGTAATTCAAATTATCTCTGTGGCACTAGGGATTTCAGAAACATAGAGTAATTTCTATTAGACTGATTGAATAAGATGGAGAGCACCCCAGAGAGAATAACTTTGGTAATGCAGTGTATATGAATAAGTATGTATACACGTATACAAACATATACATATAAACACATATGTATATTCATATTATACATATCTATATATGGATATCTATGCATATATACATACATATG
This sequence comes from Myrmecobius fasciatus, assembly GCA_023553655.1. Taxonomy (NCBI): domain Eukaryota; kingdom Metazoa; phylum Chordata; class Mammalia; order Dasyuromorphia; family Myrmecobiidae; genus Myrmecobius; species Myrmecobius fasciatus. The sequence continues at coordinate 44,713 of JAJPUD010009671.1, forward strand.
TATATATATACATAGACACCTATAAATATTTGACTAGCCTGTTTTCTGCCTCATTTCTTACCTAGTCTTAATCACTTAATGGATTTTCCCTCAGTCAAACTAAGAGCTGTTAAAGACTTAAGTTCAAAAAGACGAAGTTCTCCCATTGCATCCAGGATCATTTCCAGGCATACTGATCTACTTCTTGCCATTGAACCTAAATGACTCCAGAAGAGAAAGTGAGGCTGGTGACTTCACACAGCCCTCCCGCACTTCAATCCAATTTACTTACTTATCATACCATCACCTCCCTAATGTCATGTCCTCTTTAAGAATGAAGAACAACAGATGTTCAAACAGAAGTGAGAGGGCTACTTATTTTTAGGTTTGCTCTGGATTATACAGGTCCCAGGGTTCTTTCTACTATTCAATTCAGATAATTCCATTTTTCTCTAAACCTTATAATCCATAATCCTATACTTTATCGATACCATGATTTCCATTCTCTTTACCCCTCACATTATTTTGTCCCACATTATTGCACTTACCCTAGATATACTCTTCCTTCTTTTCTTTATTTGAACCACTCAAAAACCAAGTCAAATTTATATTATCTTCTACACCTTTTCCACTTTGCCCCCTAACTGAAAATTAGAAAGAACAAGGATGGTGGAGGATTTAATATTCAGGATATAATATGATAAAACCAGTAGTACATGTGGAGAAACTTGCCTTGAGAAGGACCATGGTCACCTCTATGTGACGTTTTACAAAGGTAAAAGAGAAGATAGTGGAAGAAGATGTCTGAGAGATATAGGATGAGGAGGAAGGAAAAAGAAGATGCTCTCAGGAAATGGCTTTTATTTCCAGTGGTGTAGCAGGTAAGGATCTCAATTGAGGAGGCTATTGAAATAACCTCACCTGAGGAGGGATATTATGGAGTGCAAGGAATGATGCAATCTTCTGGAATAATAGGAGATGTGAAATAATTTTCTTGCTCCAGTGATAATCCCAGTTTAGATTATGTGAGCTGAATTTATCACATATCCAGTCAGGAATTATTTTGTGATATTTTTTCTAGCTCTATCCAGAAACATGTAAATATAAGTGAAGGCCATGAGTGGAGGGAGTAATGTAAGGCTGGAGTTTTTACAGAGTACAAGCTTTGATAGAACAAGGGGCAAGGAATTTGATTTCCAAAGGACAGAAGTAGGGAAAAGGGTAATGTGAAATTTTGCCTGTGAAAGAAACAAGTTGTAGAGGGATTAATAGTCAAAGTGAGGGCAAAGATAATTAGAAGTCCTAAAGCAAAAGAAAAGATGTGATTATATCTATTGAAGGGATATCCCAAATATAAGCACAGAGCATGGAATTTTCATCTTGGGGTAAGTGTGCTTCTAGAAGTTTTCAGACTTCTATCTCATTTGGATGAGATAAACTCATCCAAATGAGATAAACTAGCCCTTCTTGTCTGCCCTTCCACCATACATACAAAAAATTTAGGGATGCTTTTTGAGCCATGACACTCACTGATTATAAGTAAGCCTATATCTATTGAAACCATAAAATAATTTCCTTTGCTGAGTCTGTTTTATAAGCTGTCAGCAGGTTATAAAATTGAAAGAGTCATTCCAAAGAAACTGAAAATGCCAATGCTGATTTAAAAAAAAATAATATTTTTTTTTTTTATCATCAGTTGATACCTCTTAACAAATAACATTTGGAGTAGCAGTCCTTCCACTCTCCAGTGATGGTCTGGGATCAGAAGGAATCACTGTTGCCTAGATAGAAGTCAGAACTGAGCTATGATAACATCCAAATTTGGTCTGATGAATCCCAACTACATTTGGGAAAATCCAGTTATTTCCAAATAAGGCAAAACTCGTGTTCATTTCAATGTTTCAAGCTGCCATTCAATACGCTGTTTTCTTGACAATTGAGTCAAAAACATGACACCTTGCCCTGTACACTTGTTTTATGTCAGAAAATACATTTCATCATGGACAACAAAAATCTCTAGTATTCCATTACTTGATTTTTGTCCAGGATGTGTCTCTCTGCACTGATCTTGGAAAAACAGTTTATTATAGAATTTTTTAAAGCTGGATCTGAAATTCTAGATTCAATGTAACAAATTGGCCTGTAAAATCATAGACAAGTTCGGCTCTTGGAACCTCATTCTACCTTTCCCAAGATCAATGTGGGTTTATTACATTTAATTGTCTAAATAATAACCCAAGTGTCTATCCTGTAAAAACTTCCATTATAAGACTATAAAGAATCTCATAAATCCAATAATAAAACCATTTAATTAAAATATAAAAGCAATGTAAATAAAAAAGGAATGGGATTGAGTAATATAATTATTCTTTGGCCCATATACAAATGAAAATAATCACTTCTGCTCTCCTACTAATTTTTTTTTGGTGGGGAGACATTAGATAAAGTACTCTCAGAGGAAAATCATGCAAGTGTCTGGGGGTAACTGATGAATGTTCCCCAGTTTCTCTCAATAAGTCCCTTAGGGCATTATATTGATCTATGAAGCCTCTCAGCTGAGCTCTGGAGTTATTAAATTCCTCCAGGAATCCAAAGTTCAGAAGATGCTTTGTTATTATGTGATTTCTTCTTCCTTTCTTCTCCTAGTATTAACTGGTCATTAATTTCTTCTCTGTCTCAAAAGCTCCAACCTTCTCTAGTTTTTAAGATCAACTCTTTATCCATTTTGTTGACATTTATATTTCCCAATTGCTAATCCTTGATACTGGTGCTAATTTTGGTGCAAATCCTCAGAGACAAATCTAATCTCCAATGAATCTAAGTTCTTCTGTCTCATAGCTATGGATTGAAAGCTATATCAGTGAGCATCTAATTAAAATAGTTCATGTTTTCTCATATTAAAAGAGTAATTTTGAAATTCTTGTTGCAATACTTGTTTCCATAAAAAAAAAAACAAACTACTCTGAAATGTATCCACTGATTATTCAATTTTAAATCTAGATGATATTTTACTGAATGACCATATTTCCTAAAATTCTCATTTTAGCTTAACAAAGAAGAAGAGAATGGGGATGTTTTGAATGTATTGCTCACCTGAACAATTAGAAGCAAAAACAGCCAACAGGATTGCTTTTGCTTTGGAGAAGGATTCCTTCACATTATGTCTCTAGGACTCATTTTTCCAATTAAGCAAATGTTGGTCTCTTACACAAGGGGGATTCTGTATTAAGGACCAATGTGAAGCAATAACTTTTGGGAGCAGACAAATGATAGTGGATGAAAAATTACATCTTGGTTTTAATCATATTGATCCAAAAAGTGTTTGAGGCCCAGTGTGGGATTTTGTCTTGAGGACATATATGTCTCTGTTACTGTTCAAGCAGGGATTTGAGCAAGAGGTCCATCTGTGGGTGGTAAAAAGAAGCAGGCATTTAGGAGGAAGAGTAAGTAGGTAAAATCAGGAAGTCTTCAACAGGAACTTGCTTATTCTATGCTAAACTTCCTGTTTCTAGTAGAGACGCATGGTAGGGAGAGCTGAGAAGGAAGCCAGGCAGCTTCCTGGGTATAGTTTGTTTTAAATCACACCTGTAAACCATCATCTCATATGCTTTGTGTCCCTCCCACAAGCCATTTGGAGAATATGCTGATTTTTGTGTCTCCACTTTTTGTCTAGTATAGAGTATTTATTGGTTTCCATCTGCTTAGAAATACTGAACCTGATATGAAAGCATTATCCCCTGAAAACTCCAATGAAGCTTCAAAAATTCCAGAGCCCCATCCTGAGATTTTCTAAGTTTAATTTAACTCAAGCACGGAGCTTGCCACTAAAGTCAATTTTTACTAAATGAAGCTTCTTGACTTTTTTAAGGCTATCCCATATAAATAGCAAAAGAAGCATTATAGACTGAGAGAAAGACAGAGACAGAGAGCAAAACAGTTTTTTGTTATTTTTTTTTTTACTTTCTTCTCAGTTACCTTCTTTGCAAACTGGCAGATCCATTGGGTGATAATATCTAGAAATAGCAATGGTTTTGGGGGGAGTAGAGGAAGTATGATGATTTTTATTATTATTTTTCTTTTATTTTCTTAATACTTTTTATTTGCAAAACATATGTATGGGTAATTCCTCAACATTAACCCTTACAAAGCTTTCTGTTACAAATTTTCCCCCCTACTCCCCACCCCTCCCCTAGATGGCAGGATATCCACTACATGATAATTATGTTAGAATACTTAAGAAATCAAATATATGTATGGTTATTTCCACACATTATTATTTGTGTAGGAGAAATTCTATCTACAAGAAAGAATAATCCAATAAAGGAAATACAATGCAAGCAAACATCAATGGAGAACATGAAAATGTTATATTGTGGTCCACATTTCACATCCCTCTTTCTGGGTGTGTATGGCTCTCTTCACTGAACAATTGGAACTGGTTTGAAGCATTTCATTTTTGAAGAGAGTCATGTCCATCAGAATTGATCATCATATAGTATTGTTGTTGCCGTGAGTAATGATCTCCTGGTTCTGTTCACTTCACTCAGCATCAGTTCATGCAAGTCTCTCCAGGCCTCTCTGAAATCGTCCTGCTGGTCGTTTCTTACAGAGCAATAATATTCCATAACATTCATATACCACAACTTATTCAGCCACTCTCCAATTGAAGGGCATCTATTCAGTTTCCAGTTTCTAGTCACTACAAAAAGGGCTGCCACAAACATTCTTGCACATGTGGGGCCCTTTCTTTCTTTTATGATTTCTTTGGATATAAGCTAAATAGAAACACTGCTGGGTCAAAGGGTATGCACAGTTTGATAACTTTTTGAACATAGCTCCAAATTGCTCTCCAGAATGGTTGGATCCGCTCACAGTTCCACCAACAATGCATCAGTGTCCCAGGCTTCCCACATCCCCTCCAACACCTGTCGTTATCCTTTCCTGTCATTTTAGCCAATCTGAAAGGTGTGTAGTGGTACCTCAGAGTTGTCTTAATTTGCATTTCTCTGATCAATAGTAATTTGGAACACCTTTTCATATGATTATAAATAGTTTTAATTTCCTCATCTGAAAATTGTCTGTTCATATCCTTTGACCATTTATCAATTGGAGAATGGCTTGAATTCTTATAAATATGAGAGAATTCTCTATATATCTTAGAGATGAGACCTTTATCAGAACCCTTAAATGTAAAGATGATTTCCCAATTTGATGCTTCCCTCTTAATCTTGTCTGCATTAGTTTTGTTTGTACAGAAACTTTTTAACTTAATATAATCAAAATTATCTATCTGGTGTTCATTTAAGAGTTCCAGATCTTCTTTGGACATAAATTTATTCCATCTCCACAGGTCTGAGAGGTAAACTATCCTATGTTCCTCTAATTTGGTTATAATATCACTCTTTATATCTAAATCATCAACCCATTTAGATCTTATCTTAGTGTGCGGTGTTAGGTGTGGGTCCAGCCTTAATTTCTTCCACACTAGTTTCCAATTTTTCCAGCAGTTTTTGCCGAATAGTGAGTACTTATCCCAAAAGCTGGGGTCTTTGGGTTTATCAAACACTAAATTGCTAACGTTATTACATAGATTGTCCTGATATCCTATTCTATGCCACTGATTGACTGCTCTATTTCTCAGCCAGTACCAAATGGTTTTGATGACTGCTGCTTTGTAATATAGTTTTAGATCTGGTACAGCAAGGCCACCTTCATCTGTCTTTTTTTTTTTTTTTTCATTAATTCCCTTGAAATTCTTGACCTTTTGTTCTTCCAAATGAACTTTGCTATTATTTTTTTCTATATTTGTAAAATAATTTCTTGGGAGTTTGATTGGTATGGCACTAACTAAGTAAATTAGCTTGGGTAGTATTGTCATTTTTATTATATTCACTCGGCCTACCCATGAGCACTTAATGTTTTTCCAATTGACTAGGTCTGATTTTATTTGTGTGGAAAGTGTTTTGTAGTTTAGTTCGTATAGATTCTGAATTTTTCTTGGCAGATAGATTCCCAAATATTTTATGCTATCATCTGTTATTTTAAATGGAATTTCTTTTTGTATCTCTTGCTGCTGAACTTTGTTGGTAATATATAAAAATCCTGATGATTTATGTGGATTTATTTTAAATCCTGCAACTTTGCTAAAGTTGTGAATTGTTTCTAGTAGTTTTTTAGTTGAGTCTCTAGGGTTCTCTTAAGTATACCATCATGCCATCTACAAAGAGTGATAATTTGGTTTCTTCATTACCTACTCTAATTCCTTTTATCTCTTTTTCTTCTCATTGCCAAAGCTAGTATTTCTAATACAATATTAAATAGTAATGGTGACAGTGAGCAGCCTTGTTTCACTCCTGATCTTATTGGGAATAGCTCTAGTAATAGTTCCATTACATGTGATGCTTGCTGATGGTTTTAAGTAGATGCTACTAATCATTTTAAGGAAAAACCCATTTATTCCTATACTCTCTAGTGTTTTTAATAGGAATGGGTGTTGGATTTTATCAAAAGCTTTTTCTGCATCTATGGAGATAATCATATGGTTTTTGTTAGTTTGGTTATTAATATACTTGATTATGCTGATAGTTTTCCTGATATTGAACCAGCCCTTCATTCCTGGTATAAATCCTACTTGGTCATGGTGTATTGTCCTGGAGATAACTTTCTGTAATCTCGTTGCTAAAATCTTATTTAAAATTTTTGCATCAATATTCATTAGGGAAATGGGTCTATAGTTTTCTTTCTCTGTTTTCACCCTACCTGGTTTAGCTATCAGCACCATATCTGTGTCATAGAAGGAATTTGGTAGTACACCTTCTTTCCCTATTTTTTCAGATAGTTTGTATAGTATTGGAATTAATTATTCTTTGAATGTTTGGTAGAATTCACATGTAAAACCATCTGGCCCTGGAGATTTTTTCTTAGGGAGTTGATTAATAGCTTGTTCTATTTCTTTTTCTAAAATGGAGCTATTTAAATAATTTATTTCCTCTTCTGTTAACCTGAAGTATGATGAATCTTAACTTTAAATTCCATTGGAGAAGGAAATTTTCAGTAAGGAAATCTCTTTTAAAATACAAATTGATAAATCATCTGAAATTTTTTGTCTTTTAAGAGCTTCCTGATAGCATAAAGGCATTAAATGATTAACCCAGGAACATCCAGCTAATATGTATTAGAACAGACCTTTACTTATGCATTTTTAATTCCATTGCCAACTATCTATGTGTTACATCCTGCCAGCTCTTCCAACCAAAAATAATAATTATATTCCTATAATAACTTTATATATAGTGTATACACATATATATGTTTTATTACTTTAAGTTTTTCAAGGTTTTAGATATGTGTGTCTCACAACATTTAAATAAAATAGATGCTTTGGGGCAGCTAGGTGGTGCAGTGGTTAGAGCACCAGCCCTGAAGTCAGGAAGACCTGAGTTCAAATCTGGTCTCAGACACTTATCATTCCCTAGCTGTGTGACCCTGGGCAAGTCACTTAACCCCAATTGCCTCAGCAAAAAGCAAAAAAAAAAATAAAATAAAATAGATGCTTTTATTTTCATTATTGTGTAATTGAGTTTTCTGAAAATTTTAATGTCTTCCCCAAAATCTAGTAAATATCTGAGGCCACATTAATTTTCAGATTCTAAATATAGCTTTTGTTCATGACAACAAACAATTATTACAATATAAGAAAAAAGAATACTAGAACTGGGAGTCAATAAGCTAAGTGCTAATATCACCTTTATCTAATTAGGTGGCCTTAAGTGATGTCATTTCCTCTTAATAGCATTCAGTTCCACAACCTATACAATTATAGGATGAGGGTTTTTGGACTTTTTTGTGTCATACAATACTTTGCCAGTTTGAGAATGCTTGTTAATTCCTTCTCAGAATTATATTTTAGCTAAATGTGCTGGTCCACATCTGAAATCTCAAATACTCGGGAGGCTACCTGTTCACTTTCTGGAAGATCACTTAGGCTTGGGAGTTCTGAGTGGCATGAAGGCTAAAGCCACTCAGAAGCCTATTTGTCTTTATCAACATGGCCCATGAAGATTTTATTTTTCTTGACTAGACATGCATGTAATGTTTCTGTTTTCCTTGTTTCATAAAGGAGGGGTGGGGGAAAGAAGAAAAAAAATGAGAAGGAAAAAGCAATGAAAAAGGGAGAATTCCAACCTGAAAATCAAATTTTAAAAGAATAAAAATAAATTCTGTGGTCCTAACGTTATATTCCATAGTGCATATTTCCTTCCCAATGGACAAAACATCCCTAGAAATTAGCAGATTAAGTTTACTTTCTTCACACTTCTCTTTTACTCTTTCCTTCATATCCTGGGAATTATCTTACCTTCTTGTTTATATCCTGCCTGACCTCCAATTTTGGCTGACTACCTGCAGCCCCTACCCCATTTCTTTCCCTAATCTTTCATGTTTATATGGTTTTTCTAGTCTTTCCAGAGAACTTCAACTCCCAGGCTCAGTTCTGCCTCATTCATGTTCCCTTTTCTGTCAATGTCTGTGACCATATGTAACACTTAAGACCTACCTGTCTTTTGAAAACACTATGCTTCTACTGTGAGAGAGCTTACAAGCCACATTTTTAAATGGGCTGTTGTCTATCACTTACTATTCTTTCTCTGACACTTTGAGCTAATGAATGCATTTACTGAAATGGGCAAAACATATTAACAAACACTTTGGTGTGTGAGTTAAAAATAGGCTAATGAAGCTAAATTGTTTGCTTGTACTGGCAGATTTTATATCCAGTATAACTTCAGGGTCCATGAGAGGGAAATACAAAGTTTAGATAAAATACACTCTGTACGGTGAATATTCATTAGTTATAGTTGTCAGTTCAGATATTTTTGGATGGAGGGAGTGGGATGTAAAAGGGGAGTATATAGTAAAGGAGGTGGTTATTGAAAGCTAACTGTGCTCTAAAAGGAAATGAATCTGTAAAAATATTTCAAGCTTAATGAAAGAAAAACATTCTCCAGCAAATATGAAATATATTAATTTATATTTAGGTTTTATTGTATTGACCAGTTTATTTTTATATAACTCTCAGTTGGCTCTGATAGAAATATTTGGATCGAAGGATGAGGAAGCAATGAGAAATGAAAGAATTAGTAAAAATAAATGATAGAATATAGAGTTGGATGAGCTCTCAGAAGCCATCAACTCCAATCCAAACCATTATATTCTGTCTCCTATTCTAAAGGCCAGTGCTGAACACCTAAAAGGTCAATTCTTTGGAAAAACAGCTAAGCATTTTGGGATTTGTAGTTTTGTTTTGTTTTGTTTTTATACAAGAATTATTGCTCAATAACTACACAATATCCAACTTATTAATGAAACAAACCTTTTAAATATACATAAAAGATAAACAGTAATTATACCATTAAATTTTAATAACATGCGAAGATACAATATATGAAAGCCGACTTAACTAGTGATCCTGTTTTGTTTGCTTTACAAAGATCTAAAAGCTAAATAATACAGAAAACATTCAAAGTATCTTCAAATCATATACCTACCTATGATCTATCTATCTTGCTGATAAGCTTTAGGAGAATAACATAAAATAATAACCTAACTCTTTGGATTCTCAAGGTTTCTCAGTACATTCATCTCTCTCTCTCTCTCTCTCTCTCTCTCTCTCTCTCTCTCTCTCTCTTTCTCTCTCTCTCTCTCTCTCTCTCCTCTTTCACACACACACACACACACACACACACATACACACACACTTTCTGACTCTCTGTCTCCCTCTTTCTGTGTGTGTGTGTGTGTATGTATGTGTGTGTTAGATCCTACGTTGTCAACATGAACAGATATGATCTAGGTTTAGAGGGGAAAGATGCAGACACAGAAGAAATGAGCCATTTACACTATTGATCAGAGAAATGCAAATCAAGACAACCCTGAGGTACCACTACACACCTGTCAGATTGGCTAAAATGACAGGAAAAGTTAATGATGAATGTTGGAAGGGATGTGGGAAGGCTGGGACACTGATGCATTGTTGGTGGAGCTGTGAACGGATACAGCCATTCTGGAGAGCAATTTGGAACTATGCTCAAAAAGTTATCAAACTGTGCATACCCTTTGACCCAGCAGTATTTCTACTGGGCTTATATCCCAAAGAAATCATAAAGGAAGGAAAGGGCCCCACATGTGCAAGAATGTTTGTGGCAGCCCTTTTTGTAGTGGCTAGAAACTGGAAATTAATAGATGCCCTTCAATTGGAGAATGGCTGAATAAGTTATGGTATATGAATATTATGGAATATTATTGTTCTGTAAGAAACGACCAGCAGGATGATTTCAGAGAGGCCTGGAGAGACCTGCATGAATTGATGCTGAGTGAAATGAGCAGAAGCAGGAGATCATTATACATGGCAACAACAATACTATATGATGATCAATTCTGATGGACATGGCTCCCTTCAACAACGAAATGTTTCAAACCACTTCCAATTGTTCACTCAAGAAAGGCATATACACCCAGAGAGAGGGATGTGAAATGTGGACCACAACATAACATTCTCATACTCTTGATTGATGTTTGCTTTCATTGTGTTTCCTTTATCTGATATGTCTTTTATGTAGATACGATTTTTCCTGCACAACAATAAGTTTGGAAATATGTATACATATATTCGATTTGCCAAGTATTTTAACATAATTAACATGTAGTGGATATCCTGCCATCTAGGGGAGGGGTGGGGAGTGGGGGGGGAAATTTGTAACAGAAAGCTTTTTAAGGGTTAATGTTGAAGAATTACCCATACATATGTTTTGCAAATAAAATTGAATTTAAAAAAATTAAAAAAAATAAGCCATTTAAAAGTCATCAAAAGTAACAGCTGTTAGGCACTGGCATTGTATTTCCTAGGAATTAAGGAGTTAAGGACACCAAAGTTCAAATCCTTCTTTAGATGCTTCCTAGGTGTGTGACTCTGAGCAAGCCACTTGACCTCTAACATCCTTAATGTCTTTATTTGTAAAATGGAAAAAATAATAATTGACTTTTATAGATTTGTTGAGCATACATGATTGACTTATTAAGCTTCTATATAAAAAAGAAAATAGGTCAAAATATTAAGGTTAAAATGTTCTAAATGACTTTTGATTAGAAAAGTGAAAATTAAGACATCTCTGAGGTAGCACTTCACACCTATCCAATTAGCTAAGAGGAAAAAAATCATGATAAATATTGGAGGAGATGTGGAAAACCTGGGATGCTAATGCATTTTTGGTGGAGTTTTAATTGATCCAACCATTCTGGAGAACAATTTGAAACTATGCCTAAAGAGCTATAAAATTGTGCATACCCTTTGATCAAACAAAGCTACTAATTAGTCTGTATCTCAGAGTTTCAAAAGAGGTAAAAGGACTCATATTTGCAAAAATGTTTGTAGCAGCTCTTTTTGTAATGGCAAGGAATTGGAAATTTAGTGGATGTCAATGATAACTAATGGTATATGAAGGGATTGGAATTTTATTGTTCTATAGGAAATGATGAGCAGAAAATGAGATCAACTGTGCTGGACTTTCCTCTTCTCAGAAATGTGGTAATCCAAGACAATTCCAATAGATCTGGAAAATTTCAATTGCATCCAGAGAGAGAACTGTGAAGACTGAATGTGGATCAAAACATAGTATTTTACTTCTTTTTTGCTTGCTTTTTCTTTCTAGTGTTTTTCCCCTTTGGGTTTGATTTTTCTTGTATAACATAATAAAAACAGAAATATTCTTAAAAGGATTGCACATGTTTAATTTATATCAGATTGGTTGTAACATGTCTTGGGGAGGAAGAAGACAAAGCCAAATGCAGAAAAAATTAAAAATAAAGTTAAAAAATGAATGTTGAAAAATAAAATATGTTGATAAAAATAAAATAAATCAATCTTGAAAAAGATATGAAGACTATAGGGATAAGATTGGTGAACATTAGGAGATGGAGCCAGTATCAGCTGAAAGCAGTTCATACATAGCCAAAAATTCAAGGAGAAGGAATAGAAGTTGGTGGCATACATGAAATGGGCAAGAACATGGATTTATAGTTTTATTTTTCATTATTTTTATGATATGTGATATTCAAGAAAAAGCCAGAGAAGCTATTCAGAATGAGTTTGGCAAACATCCTGTTGATATAAGTGAGACTGTTCAGAATTTTTTTTTTCTTATGAAAGAAGAATGAATCAGAAAGATGCTTGGGTTACTCACCCCTTGCTGTGATGATGATTGAAAATAGTTGTTGCTGATCTCACAAAGGAAAAAATAATGACATGCTTAAGAACTGGAGATGTTTAAAGGAGGTGGGCATAAGGCTAAATAATGGTTTTATTATTGTTATTATTATTTTACATCAAAGACTAGTTTGCTTGCTTCTTTTCCTGCTGTTCCCCTCCTTAATGTACATTCGAGGCATTTTTTTTCACTATCTCAAGAAAGTCATAATCATTGTTATTGTTATCATTATTTTAATATTATATAAATTTATTATAATGATTATATTTATATAATTAATATAGTCAAAAGTTAATAACAATAATAAAACATTTGTTTAATAAATTATGGTTTATTAAATATTTTTGACATATTGATATACCAATCTTCACAACAATAGGTAGTACAATTATCCTTTTTAATCAGTGAAGAAACTAAGGCAGAAATAAGTGAAGGCATTTTCCTACAATCATGGAAGCTACTAAGTATCTGATGCAGGATTTGAAATTGGGTTTTTCTTACATCATATCGGAACATTCCACCCACTGTATCACCTAGCTGCTTCATAATAGGGATGATTGATATATAGATCACTAGAAAGATTCGAAACACTTTTCCTATATACTTTTGGATACAGTGTAGTACAGAAGAAAGGAGCCTAGATTTAATCAAAAAACCTCAGTTATTATGTAGCATTTTTTGGAACAAATGGCTTCTGAGGTCTCTTGTGGATCTAAAAGGATGTGATTTTGGGACTGCCAAATAACAAAGGCACAGAGACAACAATGAACAGGGCACCATCTGCCACAGGACATTAAAAAAGGTGGAAGAAAGAAAATAATATTTATAAAGTACCTACTATGTACCAGAGACTATGTTAAATATTTTACAAATATTACCTCATTTGATCCTCAAAACACCCTACCCTCAGTTTTATGGTTGTGGAAACAAGACAAAGTTAAGCAACTTGGCTATATAGCTATTAAGTATTTGAGACTGATTCTGGACTTATCTTCCTATAAAGCACTCTATTCACCAAGTAACCTAGCCAATTCTGACCCTGATGGAAAGTCCTATGTTTTCCTCTTACTATCTGTGTGATTTTGAACAAATTATTTAATTTCTCTGAACCTCAATGTCATCATTTGTAAAATAAATGGGGATGGATTCAGAGAACATCTAAGGTGCCTTTTACCTTCAGATAATATGATCCCATGATCTCACTTGGATAACCCAAGAATCCTGTTAGGTAAACAATAATTCCAATATATGCATGAATATCAGTCCTCGTTTATAAAAAACAAATTGGTAGCATTTACTCGTTTTTAACGTTGACTGAGCAAGTTAAATATGGTACTTCCTTTGATCCTTACAACAGTAACCTTGTGAAGTAAGTGCAATTATATCTCCATTTGATAGAAAATTGAGGCAGTCAGAGATTAAGTGACTTGCCCAATATTTCACAGTCAATAAATATTTGAGTCAGGATTTTATCTGAAGTCTTCTATATTTAATGTAGTAACTGACACATAGTAGGTGCTTAATAAATATTTATTAAATGATTAATTCCAGACTATGAATCCAGTACTTTATCCTCTGCACCATTTAGCTTACTGCATAATATTTCTTAGAAGAGAGATGGAAAGTTTCTAGTTTCAAAAGAAGCCAATTATACTGAGAGGAAGCTCTCATCCTTAGAACTTTTTTTTTTTAACATAAAATGTAAATATGCTTGTTTCTGACTTCCACTCAATGCTTCAAGTTCTATCTTCTGAGACTGAATGGAACACCAACTGACAGGCCTTCAGATAATTATAATCACTGTGTCCCAAATGCCCCCATATGGAGGATAGGACTGCTAGGTGGTACAATGGATTGAATGTTAGGCTTAAAATTGGGAGAAAAAAAAAAAAAAAGAAGTCCATCTACTTAACCTACCAGACATGTGGCCCTGGACAAGTCATTTCTTCAGTTTTCTTATCTGTAAAGTGGAGATAACAATAGGATTTTTTTCCCTGAGTTGTGGTGAGGCTCAAGTGAGATAATATTTATGAAGTGCTTATCACAATGCTTGGCACGTAGTAGGCATTATTATTATTAAGTGTTCTCTTCTTCAGGCATTCTGGGATCCTTCAATTAATTCTCATCTGGTATGCATTTTAGTTTCTTCATCATTCTGGGTGTTCTATTTTAGGCATAGTTTAAAGTTTCTTAATGTTCTTTCAAAAGTATGAGATGTAAAAGTGATCTTAACATGACTCTCAAGTGTATATCAAGTGGCAAAAATAATGTGGATATTATATAACTGGGAGGTCAGATTGTTTTTGTGAGAATATTGGTAACATATTCTTAATCTGTCCCAAACCCCACCATTGGATTTGTTTTAGTTCAATATAAAATTGTAATCCAATTGAGATCCAATTCAGTTCGATTCGATTCAATTCAAGAAAGATTTACAAACAAATCATGTGTTATAAAGGAACTCATTTTCTTGGAATGGAGCACATCCTGGTTTGGGACACCCATCAAAGTTTGTGACTTGTGTTCCTACCACTCTTTTTGCAAAACTATAAAATAGTAGAAATTTGTCTTTGATGACTTCAGTCATTAAATTCTGGGTTCCTTTTACTTTCTGATGGTCTTTCCAAAATCACAGATTCCTAATTTGGAAAAATTGTCAGAAGTTATCAAATCTGCTGCATAAATGTATGGAAATTCCTTGGATACTATTCCATCATAGTCATCTAGTCTTGGCTTAGTGATCTGTAGGGATAAAGAACCTAATACTCATGAGAGTCTATTCTTTTTTTTGAATTTTAATTGAATTTAATTTTTGAATTTTGTTGAAAATTTATCTATCATTTATTTATTTGTTTATGTGTTTTGTTTAGGGCAGTGTTTAGAGTTTTTAGATAGAGTGTTAGAATTCTAGTTTTGGAGTCAGGAAGACCTGTGTTCAAATTGGACCTCAGACAGCTGTGGAACCCAGTGCAAGTCATTTCACACCATTTGTCTTAATTTCTCATCTGTAAAAGAATCTGAAGAAGAAAATGGAAAACCACTGAAGAAAATTTGCCAAGAAAACTCTAGATGGGATTATAAGGAGTCAGATATGACTGAAACAACTCAATAACAACAACTACTACAGCAATAATAACAACATGATCAATATATAAGGAAGTGGAAAATTACAGACTGTGTGCTTTATATGGATCATTACCTATGTTTTGTATGTTCCCAATGCTTTGAATGATTTTTATTGTTTTTCAATAAAATGAAAATTTATTCAAAACTCATTCTTCGATTGGGGCAGCTAGATGGTGTAGAAGATAAAGCACTGGTCTTGTAGTCAGAAAAACCTGAATTCAAATTCAGCCTCAGGAACTTTACACTTATTACCTGTGTGATCCTGGGCAAGTCACTTAACTCTAATTGCCTTCCCAAAAAAATCATTCTTGGATTGTTAGAGCATATTAAAAAAAAAAAAAATAGAAGACTGGATTTGATTCATGGTCCAAAGTTTGCTGACTCCTGATTTAATAAGAGAAGATGGAAGCATTTTGAGTCAGTGCATCATTAAAAACATGTAATGTCAGATTCAAGATCCACCTGGCATAGTGGATCAATAAGCAGCCTTATATTCAAAAAGTCCTTGGTTTGTGTCATACCTGAAACACATATTTGGCTGGAGAGGGGTATGAACAAGTCACTTAAACTCTCAGTGTTCCTAGGCAAAATTCTAAATAATTGACCATTGGTGGTTGAGGAGAGTTTCTTCACTGAGTTTCCTACATCAAAGTTAATTAATTTTGATTCATGATTTATTTTAATAGTTATTAGATTGGTAGAATAGTAAAACTACCTGCACATTCTAGATGTCATCATATATTTGACAATTTTGGTCATGATGTGTTTGGAGACACATGGGCAGATGATGGCTATATGTTTTTGGAGAATTTTAGGGGGTTAGTTGGATTTTAAAGTGGCTAGATATTGAACTGGTTGCATTTTTCATTCCTATATTTTAGCTATGAGCGTATATTCCTGTTTTTTATTTCAATCTGTATCAGTTCACATTAATCTTTCCAGGCCTTTCTAAAATCAGCTTGTTTATCAATTTTTATAGAACAATCATATTCCATTATCTTTATATACCACAACTTATTCTGTCTTCCCCAACTGAGAGGCATCTACTCATTTTCCAATTCTTTACTACCACAAAAAGAGCTACTCAAACATGTTTACACATGCAGGTCCTTTTCCCTCCTTTATGATTTCCTGTTGGGGTCCGCCTAAAAGAAAAGGGAATATGTTAGGGTCTGAGATTTTGGGGACCCTGTCTGTCCTTGAATTGAGGATCAAAGGGTGTGGTCTGTGATTTCCTTGAGAAACTTAAGGCTGAGATACTTGACCAATAATGTCTTAATAATAGCTATTCAGAGTGATCTTTTGTTGAGAGAAGAATCACACCCTCCAATATTGAATACTGATGGATGGGTGTGGGTGTATGGACAAAGGGCATGACCTCAGAGTGGGGGAAGGAAAGGAGGCAAGGAGGAGAGGTCAGGTGATGAGGAGAGGCAAAACTAGGAGGAGGGACTAAGCAAGGGGCAAGGCCTAGGAGGCTAGGCTAGGAGAGGAGGGAAGATATAAGCAATGCTGGTGGTAAGGGAAAGGAGGAGACCATGGAGGCAATGGGGGCTGAATAAAGAACTGCCATAATCTACCCTCCTCTGGCTTGACTCTTCTTGGTGACCAACCCTGCTTGGCTGGAGGCTCACCAAAGCATGTGATAGGTGAGACCTGCTACCCTCCCCTAAAATATTGCACTTAGCAATTTCCTTGTAATACAGTCCAGTAGAGACACTACTGGATCAAAGGGTAAGCCCTTGGGCATTCCAAATTATTCCCCATAATGGTGGGATCATTTCACAACTCCATCAACAATGCATTAGTGTTCAGTTTTCTCACATTCTTTCCACCATTTATCATTATCTTTTCCTGATCCAGAATTGTCTAGTGGTACCTCAGGGTTGTTTTAATTAATATGCATTTCTCTAATCAATAGTGATGTAGATTTTTTTTTCATATGACTATATATGGCTTTAATTTCCTCATCTGAAAATTGTCTGTTCATATCCTTTGACCATTTGTCATTTGGAGGCAACATTCATTTCTGTGAGACTTTGTGTTCCAAAATTTTCTCCCTCTCCTCCTTACTTTAACTCTCCTCAAAACAGCAAGCAATCTGATATAGGTTAATTATAAGCAATTCTTTTAAGCGTGTTTCTGTACTTGTCATGTTGTGCAAGAAAAATCAGACCAAAAAGGAAACAAAAACATAGGAAAAGCAAACAAAAAAGGTGAAAATATCATATTTTGAACCACATTCAGTCTCCATAGATTTTTGTCTGGATACAGATGGCATTTTATGAAGGCAATTTCTAATGTGATGTCACAATGTTGTGACTTTTGTCTTATTCTCTTCAATATTTTCATTGATGACTGAGATTAAAATATATAGAATATACTTAACAAATTGGTGGGTAGTGCAATGCTGGCAGTTTAGAATCTTCCACAAAAGTAGCACTTAAAGATAATTATTCTAAAGAGATAGATTGGTAAATATAAATAATATATCAGATGAAAAAAACAGAATGCATAAAGGTCTAAACTAGCTAGAATGGATGATTACAACTAACAAGATAAAATAAATATTACTAAAAAAAGTCTTATTTGGATTAAATAAAATAATATCTCTATATGTATGGTATGGGAGGGATGGGGATAGATAAGATCTCATGTTTAAAAAAGGGTTTTGGAGATTAAAAGGGACCACAAGCTCAACATTACCAAATACTATGATATTGCTGCTTTTATTTGTTTATTTTAGTTTTTTGAAGAGTACCAATGACATCATAGGGTGATGGCTTTCTAATGAATTGGAATTAAGTAAGGTAAAGTTGCACAAAGTCGTCAGTCTTGTTCTCACTTCCAGAGTCATCAAAGTCTAGTAGCAGTATTAAACTCAAGATGACTGGCAATGACCCCAGGATTTAATGGATAACCTTGGCATCTTTGATATTTGATCAAGCACTTCACAGCATCTAATTTAGATGCCTTCATGGCCATTCAAACAAATTTTTTCTCATCACTGATTTCAAAGGAGGAAGTCTTCATATGTTTAGCCCTCTAACTCACAGATGGGTTTGAGGTCTATGGATTAATTTCAATCTGATTTGATCCTGTGCTAAAATGGTTTTCTTGGAACCACAGTGAGAACTGGATGAAGGTGAACTCTGAAGTTGGATAAGCAAGTGCTCACACCAGATGTGCTTATCCACCTTGAATATCCCATATATCTCAATATAACAGCCAAACCAAAATTAAAATTGATCATAGCATAGGGATTGGGATAATAGAAACTCCTCACTAATGCAGGATTACTCCTTTGCAACACAGGGAGAGTTAATTTCCTTGGGGCATTAAGAGGTTAAGTGACTTCTCCAGGATCTCCTAGCCAACATATCTTATAAGCAGAATTTGATTTCAGGTCTTTCTTTTGGGCTCTGAGTTCTGCCTTCAATTATTTCCTGTGTCATATCCATGTTTAATACAAGTCTTGTCTAAATAAGGAAATTTTGTATTTTCCAATACTCTATCATGGTCAGATAACATCTGTAATATTGAATGACACATTTTTGATAGATTACTGACAAGTTATTGCATGGCCAGAGAAGAGTGACAAGAATGGTGAGTCAACCTGAAGCCATGCCAAACAAGGGTCTATTGAGACCTGGAGCATTTGTGATCCTCTGACTGGGAAACAGGAAGACCTGAGGGTCAAGTTGTCACTCAATATTTGAGGTACTGTCACCCCTGAAGAAAAGTTACAACTTTCCTTGGCCACAAAGACAAAAATCTTAAAAGTAATGGACATTTTAGGCAGACAGATGTGAATCTAAGTAAAATTTCCTAATGATCTTTTAAAAATAGAGAATGTGCTTTCTTTATGGGTAGGGGTATTGACTCTACCATATTTGGAGATTTTCATGAAGAAAACTAGATGGGTATTCCTCAAAGATGATCGAAATGATTCAGTTAGATGAGTTCAATTAGATCCCTTCAAAGTATCTTTCTATTCTGCACGGCAATAAGGCTAAATAATATTGGTAATAAGTTATATGTGTTTCTAGTCGCTCTTTTAAAACAATTGAATATTAAAGTCTCCAACTTAGACATTGAAGAGAAAGTGAGGTCAACATTTTCTTTCAATAATTCTAGGAAGATTTTTCCCCACTAAAGAATGTCAGAGAGAACTGTAAATTGGCAAATGATAGTTTCTGCAGCGCACTTGGGAGGTCTCAGTTCCCCTTGGGGCAGTTTCTCAACTTGATTATAGCTGTTAACTGAATGATGCTGCTTTTGAGAAGGGTCCAAAAGTCTGCACCACTGCTCCTGGAGAGACAATCTTCCTTCCCTCTCGCTATAAGGATAGTGGCTAAGATGAAAATCACATTTCCTTGGAAGCTGAAATCCTATCAATTACCAGGTCCATTTCCACTTGTGTCTTCAATATATAATATCCTAGGCAACTAATTTTGACTGAAAACAATAGTGGGAGCAAAGGTCCTGGCAGCTTTCTTATGGAATGGCACTAAGACTCTCTATCATTTGTTCATAGTCTAGACCTCTTGTGGACTGATTTAAAAATTCACTGAAGTGGAATCCTTTTCATTAAATGAATATCCCAAGAGAGATTAGACCAAATTGCCATTTTGAGAATATTTTGAGATTGCTTGTGGGTTAACTCGGACATCTCAAGATGCTTTCTGAAATCCATCAGAAATAGCTACCTCAACTTTTATGGCTACATGGGAAACCCCATTTGGTTCCTGTCCTTTTAAAGTTCAAGAAAATGAGTTGGCTGTTAAGTGCTACAAGGGAAATGATGGGATTTGAAATATATCTGTGAACAGGAGTCCTACTGTGAACAATTAACCTGCTAGCAATGGAAATTTTAACTTTATCATAGTGTGTATTAATATCCCCAACAGTTCTTACCTTGATGGTCCCTAATGTTTAAAACAAAGGGAAAAAAAGCCTCTATAACCTATTAGAAACCACTGGAGCCTAATAATACAGGGAGGCTCCTGGAGAGCCCTGAAATTGAAGTCAATTTGCCTTAATAAAGCTGTTTAACATTAATTTAAGGTGGACCTGAGCCAGAATTTAGAAAATTAAGGAGACTTTATAGAACAGACTAATTTGAGCAACCTTCAGAATTAGGCGAGGTGGAGTGGAATAGGAGAAGGACCCATTTGCATGTCAGACTTTTTGAAAATGCTTAACAGTTAAAGAGCCAATATACTGAAATGGTTGAAGGTGAAACTTGGAGTGAAAAGACCTAGGTTTAAATCCTTCCTCTGATAACATATTTGTTCTGTGTCCTTGGGTAAAAGACTTAATTTCATAGCACCCTGGATAAGTAAGCATGAAAGTAACAGATCAGATGTGAATCTATGTCACTGGAGTCTCTTATCTTAGGAATTCTCAGAGATAAACCCACAGATTACAGTTTTATATCACACAAACAAATCAGAATTTTGTTTTTGTTTTCAATTTTGTCTCCTTTTTTCACCCAGGCTGGAAGTGCAGTGGCAGATCATGATCCAGATTCAATAGAACCAGATTGGCTCTATTACTGATTGGAATGGGAGCTTTGATTTGCTCCATTCCTTACCTGACCCAGTTATTCACTCAAATGCCCATGTTTTTTTTCCATATTGGGATAGGATTTAGTATGGCTATTCAATGAACTTTACCTATAGCAGTTCAGAAATCCTGAACTCAAGCAATGCAATAGCCTAAGTCTCAACCTTAGAGGCCTTTACCACTGTCTAGAATAAACCAACAAGGAAACAAATACAATTTTTTAAGTGACATCTGAGTAAATGAATGAATGAATAAGCAAACAAGCAAATGCATAAATTTTGAATGTGTAAAAGTAGGTTCTATTAAATACCAAAAAATATTTTGTCCCTTTTGTATATTTTGATGGGAATTGAGCCTGTATATTGACATCTTGGTGTAGTTGTCATTACGATTTTTTAATTAAATCAAACAATCAATCAATCAACAGTCTTTTAGTATGCCCTGGCTATATGCCAGTTCCCTTGTTAAGTGCTGAGGATAGAAAGAAAGGCAATTCAATAACTATTGAGTAAATTAAAACTTTGTTAAAGGATAGTTAGATTGCACAGTGGAGAGTACCAGGCCTGGAGTCAGCAAGACTCATCTTCCTGAATTCAAATCTGGTCTTAGATTTACTGTGTAATCCTGGACCAATCACTTAACCCTATTTGTCTCAGTTTCCTCATTTATAAAATGAGCTAGACAAGGAAATGGCAAATCACTCCAGTATCTTTGCCCCCCCCCCCAAAAAAAAAATCCCAAAACAGGTCATAAAGAGTCAAACATGATTGAAATGACACTACAACAATATTAAAGGTCCTGTTCTAGGTACTGGGGAAAGAAGGTAAAGAGAAATAGTCCATGTCTTCCTCATCCTTCTATTTTTTGAGGGGATGAACATTGAATTTTGTTTCTTTCAATTCCACCATTGTCTATTATATGCTAGAAATTGTGTTAGAAGTACCACAACAAAATGAAACACTTTGTCTCAAGGATCTTATAATATATGGAAGAGAATAATGCGTACAGAGAAAGAGTCATGGTATGATCAGTCCTATACTTCAGGAAGGTTTGTTTTGACAGATGAGATTGGAGAGGGAGTAGCTAGAAACAAAGAGACTGATGATAGAATATTGTTTGGTAAAATGTTCATGACACCTAGTAAGCTCTTTATGTGTAACCTCTTTTTTGTGAATGGAAAAGTCATGGTTTATATTTTAAATGAATAGATTCACAGGATCGAGAATTGAAAATCTCATTTTACAGATTAAAAAAACAACAACTGAGGAAGAGAACTTCAGTGATGATCAAGGTCAGAGAGTTAGTAATATCTGAAAGTGGATTTGAAGCTTTGTCTTCTTGATTTTGAGAGAAATAATAAATTCTCTCTTAAAATAATTAATTATTGAATTAGTACCTGGAGGCTGTTGAGGACATTGAACTGAAGGACATTGTTGATGCATAAGACTATTTTTCTGTCTTTGGTAGTAGATCTGACCTAATTAGTGAATCTTACAAATAATTTAATCTAAAGTGAAGAATTCTAGCCCATTGTGCTCCCTTCAGTCAGGTATGGGCAGAGGTGGACCCCATTTTGTCACAGGTAAGGAAAGTCTGGAAAAGAGATGTCTCTTTGTCCAGGAATACAGAAAAAGTCCAACTTTCATTAAAATATTCATTCATCTTATTAATGGTTAATTAATCAAACTTGCTTTCTTCCATCAGGAGAATTCACTCTTTCAAGGGCACCTAAGTATGAATGGGTTCCATGGCATTAGACACTATCACTGTCCCCTTTTAAGAAATATTCACTAACATGCTTAATAAAATGATTACCTAATAACTATGTCTCTTCAACTCTTTCACAATTTCAATTTCAGCATTGTTTTTGTGATACCAAGCCAGCTCCTAGTAAACAAAAAACACAATGTACTTGATAGCTTTGGGGCTGGGCAGAGGGTGCTTCAATTCTTATGTCTGACACATACTCGCTATGTTACCCAAGGCAAGTCCCATCAGCTCTCAGTTTCCAAAGTGACTGAGAAGATTCAGATTTCAATTGACAGGTTGAAATGTCTCACCAGGAACATCATAAGACAAGAAAATCAAAGCATGTATCAGGAAAAAAAATAAAATTAAAAAAATAAAAACAGTAAAAATTAGCAGACATAAGCACTGCCTTAAAGCAGTAAGATCTGAGTTCAAGTGCTCCCTGATTTACACAAATAGTATTCTGTGACTGTGGGAAAGTGACTTTAACTTCTCATGGTTCTAGGAAGTCTCTAAGAGTATAAATTGCAGAAAAGATGCCCACCTGCATTGGGAGAGAGAATTTCCTCATTTGGGGCATCCCTATTCTAATGAAAACATAGATTTATTCCCTATTGGTATTACTATTAAATTTCCAGTGGGGAAAATGCAGCAAAACAACAACAAATTCTGCTTTCCCAGCTGAAATTAATTTTAATGTGATACATGTTTTCTTCTTGCCTACTTTGTGCATGAACTGTGTTAGAGGTAAAGAACATTTTTCTTTGGAGACCACCATACTTAGAAGAATGTAACCCTCTTTAACTGAATTCCATTTGGGATGTTTGAAATTGGCTCTTCTTCCCTGATCTCTGGATTTCCAGGAATAAAGATGATAATTAATTTCTAACACTAAATCTTTCTTTCTTCCCAGCTATATTTCATGAATTCAGTCCAGCAAGGAAACAAAGTATATTCTAAATAAAAGGTGAAGTAATTTGTATTATGTCTATAGTGAGAACAAGGAATGCACTTTGGGACCCTGCCATAAAATAACAGTCTTCTTTTGGGTTGTAATTTCTGGGGATGCCAGGCAAAATTGTCATTTTGTTATGCAGCTTAGTGATATTATGATCCATAATTCCATTAGTTTGTGAGCTTCTCAGGGACAGAGATGACTTTTGGCACTTAAATCAGTGTGTGGCTATAATAAGTGCTTAATAAATGTTTATTGACTGACCGACTGACATGATGCCCTGGACTTTCTTGTACCCTAAGGATAAAATAAGCATCAGGTACTTAAGTACTGATAAACAATAGTTCCTCTGACACACATATTCTCATTTTGTGAATATTGGCAAATAATTTACCTTGCCATCACAAAGATCTCCCTAAAATGATTAGAGAGTGACCTATCTGCCTTGATGGAGAGATTTTTCAAAGCAGAATTTCACACCAATAAAATCAAAGATTTGGACCCACTTTGTTCCCAAATAACAAAATCATAGTTTTTTAAACATTAATTTTCAATCTTAGAAAAATTAGGAAATCACTCTAATTGCTCTGGTTCAGATTAAAATCCTTTCAAAATTCTGGGATGTGATATAACCAACTTCCTGTGAAAAAGCAGGAGAATGGCAGACTTTCTTGATCATGACTATTCTCTGTGGAGGCGGGTGTATCACTATTATCACCTTTGTCATCATTATTGTAGTATTTGCTGTGCTTGAAGACTCTAAGGGAATAAATGCTGCATAAAAAATAGAGTGCTTGTTATGACAAAAGATTAGTCATTCCCTCACAATGTACCTGAATAGACTTAGGAGTTCAGGATACAGAAGTGGAGGGGCTTTGGAGGTAATCTTATCCACTTCCTTCATTTTATAGACAAGAAAAGAAAGGATTAGAAAAAGAAACTTTCTAGATCTTATAGATACTAAGAGCAAAGCTGGGATTTGAGCAGGGTTGGAATTAGCTCTTGTGAGTTTGAGACAAGCAGGACCAAACATAAAGTCCTATGAAATTTTTTGGACAAGTGCAAATGAATTGAGGAACTTAACTGAGGTATTGTCATAAAGGGAGAAATCATCCCATCTAGAATTTTTTTAGCTAATAATTAAAATTAATGTAAATTTCAGTTGCTTCTGCACTGCTCTAGGTTGGCTAGTGTTATCAGAGTCCCTCTATAGTTAGACATCCTAGAATTTCCCAATTCTACTTAGTTATGACTTTTAGCTGAAGATTTCTGCTTCAACTCATTTACCAAGAACAGAAGAACAAAAGTGATGATGATGATAATGATTGTGGTAGTGGTAGTGGTAGTCATGGTGGTGGTTCAGGCAAATAGGTCAAAAAGACTGATCACATGTCAGTCATTCCACATGCTCATATCATGGACATGGAATACACTCACTCCTTTGAGAATCTTTAGTTCCGTCATACTTCAGCTTAAGGGACATTGTCTACACTCTTTCTCTGCTTATCTTTTCACTAAAATGATTTTTCTTATGAATTCTCTGAATATAATTTATATATATATATATATATATTTATAGAGACACATTTTCTCTATGGTATATTTCTCTATACTCCTTGAGAGTAGGTACTATGTCTATTTTGCTTTTGTATCCTTACAAGCTAACACAGTGCTTTGCACATATCTAATAAATTATTCTTGATTGGTGAGATCATAGGATTATTGAGTTAGGGCTGCATGGGATCTTAGAGGCCATTGAGGTCATTCTACCCTTAATAAGCCAATGAGGAAACAGGCACATATGCTCATGATCACATCACTGTTATGTGTCTGAGAAAGACCCCAAATCCAGATATTCCCTTACTGCAATCCCAGTGCCATATCTAGGACTCGCTGTCTTTAGTAACTGACTGTATGGCTGTCCAAGAATGTTAATTCTCTAGGGAAGTGCTTAATAGTAAAAGCAATACTTAATAACATGTCTGTCTACTATGTTTCAGGCACTGTGCTAAACACTTTACAAAGATGATCTCATTTGATCCACAAAACTCTGGGAGGTAGGCGCTGTTCTTATCCCTATTTCACAGTTGAAAACACTGAGTCAAAATTTAGTAACTTGCCCAAAATCACACAGCTGGAAAGTGTCAAGGATCTTTTGAACTCAAGTCTAAGAACTCAGGTTCTTCTCATAGCATAAGGGAATTGGACTCTGGCTTCTAAGTTTTCACTTATTTCTAGCTTTAGTATCCAAGGGAATGCCTATTTTAGACTCTTTCCGAATAAACCACAATAAATACCTATACACTTGAAAACAAACAATTGTTTTTCCAGTCGTGTGGTTTGCCATTTCCCTTCTCCAGCTTATTTTGTGGATGAAAAAATTGAGAGGGTTAAATGAGTTGCCCAGAGACATAATAAATGTCTGAGATCATATTTGAATCCAGAAAGATGACTCCAAGCTTGGCAATTTACTCACTGCTCTATCTAAATGCCCCAAACAAACATATAAGTATATAAACAAAAAAACAACTGAAGATAAAGTATAATGAAGGTTGTGTTTAGTGCCAGAAAACCTGGATTCAAATTTTGTCTCTGACCTTTATTATCTATATTACTTTGGACAAGTCACTTTACAAATCAGATTCAATTTCTTAATATATAAAATCCCTTTCAGTTTCTAAGGTCTCTTCCAGCTCTTTCTATGATCTTCTCTCTATATATATATTAGAGAGAGAGAAAGACTTTCTTAATCAGGAACTCCTCTACTCATCACTGAAAGCACGGGTCTGAATTTCTTTTGCCATCCTTCATTCCTCTCTCTCTCTCTCTCTCTCTCTCTCTCTCTCTCTCTCTCTCTCTCTCTCTCTCTTTCTCTCTCTGTCTCTCTCTCTCTGTCTCTGTTGTCTCTCTGTTTCTGTTTCTCTCTCTTGTTCTCTCTCTCTTTCCTCCTCTCCCTCTCTGTCTCCTTTCCCTCTCTCTGTCTCTGTCTCTCTGTTTCTCTTTCTTGTATGTCTCTGTGTCTTTCTCTGTTGCTCTGTCTCTCTGTCTCTCTCTCTCCTCTCTGTCTCTGTCTCTCTCTCTCTGTTTCTCTGTCTCTGTCTCTCCTCTCTCTGTCTCTGTCTCTCCTCTCTCTCTCTCTGTCTCTGTTGTCTGTTTCTCTCCCTCTCTCTCTCTTCTTTTTTCTCTCTTCTCTCTCTCTCTCTCTTTTTCCCCTTTTCCCTCTCTCTGTCTCCTCTCCCTCTCTCTGTCTCTGTCTCTCTGTTTTTCTCTCTCTCTGTTTCTCTTTCTTGTATGTCTTTGTGTCTTTCTCTGTTTCTCTGTCTCTCTCCTCTCTCTCTGTCTCTCTCTCTCTCTCTCTGTTTCTCTGTCTCTGTCTGTCTCTCTGTCTCTGTCTCTCCTATCTCTCTCTCTGTCTCTTCCCTCTCTCTCTCTGTCTCTGTTGTCTCTGTTTCTCTCCCTCTCTCTCTCTTCTTTTTTCTCTCTTCTCTCTCTCTCTCTCTCTCTCTCTCTCTCTCTCTCTCTCTCTCTCT
>JAJPUD010009672.1:0-14595 GCA_023553655.1 Myrmecobius fasciatus
GAGCATAGTTCCAAATTGCTCTCCAGAATGGTTGGATCCATTCACAGTTCCACCAACAATGTAATACCCCATTTTTTATGATTATTATTTTATACTATAGTTTGGAATCTGGCTTTCCTTGACTTTTATTTTTATTTATTCCCTTTATGTTCTTGACCTTTTTTTTACTCTAAATTAATTTTGCTATTATTTTTTCAAGTTCTATACCAACAGGTAGTTTGATGTGTCAGTGAAGAAGTAATTTAATTTAGGTAATATTGACATTTTTATTATATTGCTTCAGCCTATTCATGAACAATTAATATTTTGACAGTTATTTACATCTGTCTTTAGCTGTGTGAGAAAATTTTTGTACTTTTGTTCATACAATCCCTGGTTTTGTCTTAATGGGAAAATTCCTGAGTATTTTATAGTCTGAAGTAATTTTTTTTTTCATTTTTGCCATTTTTTTATTGAGCTAATTACAAAATAAGAAAAAACAGAATAGGAAAAGATGGAAAAAGGAAAATAAAAAATAAAACACAATATTGTTGTGTGCCTAACAGAACATCAGGGAGGATTCAAAATATATAACAATAAATTTCCATTTCAAGAAATTATATATAGTAATAGAAGAGATTAGGTCCCAAAGTGTCCATTTTTTTCTACTTGTAGGTTATTCTTTTACTCTCCGCTGTGCACTAAAAAAGTTTTTTCCCCTTTTATTGCTCCCACCTCCCCCAAATATGCTACAATTAAGCACAGATATATTTATGTATATACATATGTGTATAAGTACATACAAGTACACACGTATGCATTTATCTATATACATTCATTGACCTACATGTATACATATCCACATATATTCAGACACACAGACATATATATGTATATATACATATGTATATGCATATTACCTATATGTAAATATGGATCTCAAACAATGTTAATAATTTACATAAAGATTTTTTTTTCTTACTTGAATCTTTAAATTTAACTTTATCTAAGATCACTGATTACCAGCCCTGTATGCCGTTCTTTTGATTGGAATTTCTCTTTCTGTCTCTTCTTGTTGGTTTTATTGGTAACATATAGAAATTCTGGCAATTTGTGTGGGTTTATCAAACAGTAACAAATGACCATGACAACTAATTTCAAGAGGATGACAGAGAAGAATGAGTCAAAGGTGACTATGAGGTTTTGTATGATTCAGACACTTTCTTACTAAAAGATACACTTTTCTGCAAATTCAGTCTCTATAATGATACTCAGAATCATGAGCTTTGAAACCAAGGATCTATTAAATTAATCATAAATCTTGTTAGTCTGATAACTTAAAAATTGCTCTTACTATTTGAACTAATATAGTATTACTGAGTAAATAATCTTTTCATTGTATCTAACAATGGCTGAATGAAAAAATAACATGTAGTATTGAACAGAAAATAGTATATTTTTTTCAATTATAACTAATTCTCATTAAAAACATCAAGAATTTCCAACATTACAACTATGACAGCATATGATTTCATTGGGACATTAGCCATAAAGAAATAGGTTTCTTTTTTGCTTTACACAGTAGTTATAGCTTATAATTGTACATGATAGTAACAGGCTACCGGAGCAATTAAGATCTGAAGCTGAACCTTCACCCATTTTGATGGTGTGAGAGCACCCAAGCATTGTGAATGGAGGTTCCGTGCCTTCCCTGAATTTGGCAAAGAATGGCGCAGAGTACAGCTTCTCAATGAGACTTAAGCCCAAAAAATTTCATTTCAGCAAAAAGCTAGTGCACCAAAAAGACTGCTATGAGCTTTCTGACTTTAGCTTTGGCTTATTTTCAATAATCAGTGAAGAAACTTGGATAAAAACTTATAAAATTGTTGGTATAGAGTCAGGAGATGATATAACCTATGGGGAAAATAAAAAATGAAACCAGTATATTTCTATTATAACCTATGGGAAGGGAGTAAAATGCATGATAGAAAAAGTAAGAAGGAGACAGATTGTAAAGGGCTTTCAATGTCAAAGAAAAGGTTTTTTTATTTGATCCTCGAGATATTCTTATAATTAGTAGTGTTTTTAAAATGGAGAAAGGAAGAGTAACATAGTCAAAAGTGTACTTTTAACAAAATGACTTTAGGACAGTTATGTGGCACAATGGATAGAGCACTGGCCCTGAAGTCAGGAGCATCTGAATTCAAATCTGGCTGCAGACACTTACCATCTAGCTATGTGACCCTATTGCCTCAGCAAAAAAAAAAAAAAAAAAATGACTTATAATGAATTATATAAAACTCAGTGAAAAAACGACAAACAAACACACACACACACACACACACACACACACAGTGTGGCAGTGACTTCATGTCATGGTGGTAGGGAAGTCAAAGTAGCTAGTAAGTATTAAGATGAGTTTGATTTCTTAACCCTACTCTCATCCCTCTAAGAGAAGATCAGGTTATTATAACAGTGTTAGAAGATTCCTTGGATATTTATTCATAGTACTACCCAATGTGGAGAGATTTTCTTCATATTATGTTCAGTTACATACCACCATATGGCATTCTTAAATGGCTGGGCCCAAAAGGTGGTCTGGGAGAGATAACAAAAGGCAATAAGTGATACTTTTGTTTTATTATATATTCCCTGGTTATTCAATGTTACTTAGGAGGCCTTACATAGTACAGTAAAAAAAAATAACTGGTTCTAGAATAATCTATGTGTTCCAATATTGCCTCTGATGTTTATTGTCTATGTAACCTTAATGATGATTTTTAAAAAATGCCTCAATCACATATAAAAAATTAATATTTGTTTTTAAAATGTGAGTTCCAGATTCTTTCCCCTCCTCCTTTCCCATACTCCACATTGAGAATGCAAGCTATTGTTGAATAGGATATATATATATATATATATGGTCATATAAAACATTTCTATAATAGTCATGTTGTGAAAAAATAGACCATAAAAACACTTAAGAAAAATTTTAAAAAAGAATTTTTAATGTATTCAAACACCATCAGCACTTTCTCTGGTTATGGATAGCATTTTTCATCAAAAGTCCTTCAGAGTTGTCTTGATGAGATTAGTTATCATTCACAGCTAATCATCTGATATGCTGTTACTTTGTACATGATCCATTTCCCTTTGCATTAGCTCATGGAAATCTTTCCAGGTTTTTTTGAGAGCATCATCTTCATCATTTCTTATAGCACTATAGTATTCCATCATAATTATATACCACAATTTACTCATCCATTCCCTAATTGATGGGCATCCCCTCAATTTCCAATTCATTGCCCCCAGAAAAAAATCTATAAATACAGATCTTTTCCTTTTTTATTTCTTTTGGGATACAGACCTAGTAGTGATATTGTTAGGTCAATGGTTATGCATGGTTATGCAAATTCCAATTTGCTCTATAGAATGGTCAAATCACTTCACAGCTCCACCAACAGTGCATTAATGTCTCATTTTCCCCAGATCTCCTCCAAGCTTTGACATTTTTCTTTTCTATCCTATTAGTCGAATAGTATGTGATAGTACTTTAGAATTGTCTTAATTCGCATTTCTCCAATTAATAGTGAGTTAGAGATTTTCCCATATGATTATACATAGCTATTATCACTTAATCTGAAAATTGCACTTACCTTTTGATCATTTATCAATTGGGGAATGGTTCTTCTTTTTATAAATTTGACTCAGTTCTCAATCTATTTGAGAAATGACAGCTTTATTAGAGAAACATCATTTTTAAAAATTTCTCTTGCTAATTGTACTTCTCATTTTATTCTCTCATTTCACCCTGTTCCTCCCTCAAAGGTGTTTTGCTTCTGACTATGTCCTTCCCCAGTCTGCCCTCCCTTCTCTCACTCCCTTCTTTTTCCCCTTCTTCTATACTGTAGTATGACAGATTTCTATCTCAATTGAGTAGATTTGTTATTTCCTTTTTGAGTTATTTCTCATGAGAGTAAAGTTCACTCACTCCCTCTTAGATTTCTTCTATTTCCCTCTGTAAAACTATAAAAGGTTTGTCTTGCCTCTTTTATAGTGGATAATTTATACCATTCTATTTCTCTTACTCCTAAGACATTCTTTTCTCACCACTTAATTTTATTTTTAGATGTCATTCCTTCACATTCAACTAATATTTGTGTGCTCTGTCTATATATACTCTTTCTAACTACTCTAATAATGAAAAAGTTCTTATGAGATGCAAATATCTTCTCATGTTGGAATGTAAACACTTAAACCTTATTAAGTTCTTATGATTTCTCTTTCCTGTTTACCTTTGTTAGGAGTCTTGTATTTGAAAATCAGATTTTCTATTCAACTCTGGTCTTTTCATCAAAAATGCTTGAAAATCTTCTATTTCATTAAATAATTACCTTTTCCCCTGAAAGATTATATTCAAGTTTGCTGGGTAGGTGATTCTTGGTTGCAATCCTATCTCCCCTATCTCCCCAATTGTCCTCCAGAATACCATATTCCCAAATCCTCCAATTCTTTAATACGGAAGATGCTTAGTCTTTTGTTAACCTGACTGTGGCTGCAAGATATGTGAACCTGTTTTTGTTTTGTTTTGTTTTGTTTTTCTGCAATATTTTCTTCTTAATTTAGAGACTCATATTTCTGGCTATTATGTTCCTGGGAGTTTTCATCTGAGGATCTCTTTCAGGATGTGATTGGTAGATTCTTTCAATTTCTACTTTCCTTTCTGGTAGAATATCAGGAGAGTTTTCCTTTATAATTTTTGAAAGATTATGTATTGGGTCTTTTTTCTTTGATCTGGCTTTTAGGTAGTCCAATATTTTATAAATTATTTCTCCTAGATCTGTTCTCCAGGTCAGTTGTTTTTCCAGAGAGATATTTTACTTTGTCTCTTATTTTTTATTCTTTTGGATTTGTTTTATCATTTTTTGATTTCTTCTAAAGCCACTAGTTTGCATTTGCTCAATTCTGTTTTTTAAGGAATTATTTTTTTCAATGAGCTTTTATTCCTCTTTCCCCATTTATCAAATTCTACTTTTATGGTAATTGTTTTATTCAGTGAATTAATTTTTCCAATTTGACCAGTTCTTCTTTTTAAAGTATCCTTCTCCTCACTGGCTTTTTGCACTTCCTTTACCTTTTGACCTGGTCTGGTTTACAAATATTTTTTGAGTATTTTTTTGTGTGCCTCCTTTACCAAGCTGTTGACTTGTTTTTCATGATTTTTCCATTACTTTCTTTTCTCTCTCCAATTTTTCCTCAAAAATCCTTTTTTTGATCTCTTTCATCCCTTGAGACCACTTCATTTTTTTGGAAGTTTTGGATGTAGGAGCTTTGATTTTGTTATCTTCTTCTGAGTGTGTGTTTTTTTCCTTGTTGCCATCGTAACTTTCTATGGATAAAATCTTTTTCTGTTCTTTGCTCATTTTGCCAGCCAATTATTACTTGACTTTTAACTCTTTATTAGAGTTGGTAGAAGTGTGCTGCCTTGGGTTTCAGGGGTTTTGTGTAGCTGTTTTCAGAAATACTTCTAAGGATTTGTATGTTTCAATTTTTACAAGGTGGTATAATCTAAGAAGAGATGTGTTTACTACCCTGCTGGACTGTGTTCTTGTCTGTGAGTGACCACAAACACTCTTTTCTGCCTTGGGATTGTGAGGAGGTTCTAGGTGTGCTGATGTTTCTTCTTGCCCTGGGACTGCCCAGAACTATGAGCAGGATCCAAGTATGGGCAAAATAACAAAGTCCTGCTTCAGTGCTAACAAGAAGACCCCTGTAATCTCCTTCTGACCAGTTGTTTTAACTCCTTTCTGTCTGTGGACTAAGAGCTCCAGAAGCTACCGCAGCTGCCACTGATTCAGTGGCTTCCAAAGCCTGCTTCTGGTTTGCTTGAGCAAGAGTTATGCTACCTCAGCCTTCCCCAGACTGTACTCTACCTCATGTTTTTTGATAGACCTTACCTAATGACCTTCCAATCTATCCTGGGCTGGAAAATCATTTCATTCAATCTCTTTATAGGCTCTGACTTTCCAGAATTTGCTTAGCATCATTATTTAAAGGCATTTGGAGGGATGTGAGGTAGAGCTCATGTGAATCCCTGCCTTTACTCTACCATCTTGGCTTTGTCCCACGACCTTGACTATGTAACCTTAATGCAAGCAACAATAATAGCTAGTTTTATATAACCCTTACTATGTGTCAGGCACCAGGTACAAGCTTTAATAATATCTAGAAATACTTTACCTTTTTCATCATATTCCACCTAGCTGCCTCCTTAATCTCCTTTTGCTTGAGTTTCCTTACTTGCAAAATGAGAAGACTGAACTAGAAGGACTCTGAGGTTTGTTCCACACCTAAGTCTTTGATTATGTGACACTGCCTACACATATTTGCAGCATGTGATAACTTTCCCTCTTTAATCTCAAAATTCACTTAACTGATTTTTCCACTGATGATTTCCTTCCATTCTGATCAAGCCTTTTCCTTTTATTGTTGTTAGTTCATGTGCATAGAATTTTTCTATATTTGCTCTCACCTAGTTTCATGGTGCTTTCTTCTTATTCTTTGGCACTTTTTCTTCAATTGTTTCCTTTGTATATGTCTTAACTCCTCATACATATTATATCCTCTTCCATCACCTACTAGAGAATAAATTCTGAAGGCATATCTCATGTCATATATTCATGTTATATCCTCAGAATGTCCCATGCCTTATTGATTAACAGCAATAAGGGTTCAATAAATAATTGTGGATGAATCCTCTACAGAATTATGCTACAGGTATATTGATTTCATGGGTTACTTGTAAATTTCCAAGATTTAGAAACCAGAATCTAAGATGGCACTCCTCTCTTTCATACTCTAGAAAAAAAAATTATATTGGAACTACAAATAAGACTTGAACAATGCCAAGGATAGGATAAAATGATAGTAGAGATGCAGCTGTTAAAATGTTTTTTGCTAGATCCAAGATATTGACTAAAGACAGCATTTTCAGCCAGAGCCAACTGGGAGACAGACCACCTAGAAAATGAAGGGGGAAAGAGATTGTTATAACCAGGACTTGAATCTGCTGGGAAAAGTTAAGGGTAACTTAGAGGGCAAAGTAAAATCAGTGTCTCAGATGTGATTTTCATAATATCAAACAGAAGATTGATTTTACCTCCAAAGTTCTGCCATTATCTTCAATGTGATTTTGTCATTTCTAGTGGTGATAATAGCTGGCATTTATAGAGAACTTTATTAAGGTTTACACCGCACTTCACAATGCTCTCTCATTTAATTCTTGCAACAGCTTTAAAAGATGGGTATTTTATTATTCCAATTTTATAGATAAGGAGAATAAGTTATGAAGAAGTTAAATAACTTGTCTAAGATCAGAGTTAGCATGTATATGAGGCAGAATTTGAACTCAGGTCTTAATGACTATGTATAGCAATTTGTACAGTGTCCCCTAACTGCCTAAGGATTTCATATATTAAAAATTGGCCTTAAGTCAATTTTTAAGATAATGAAGGAATACAAAATTATTTTTATCCATCAATTTCAGAGCCCAACTGGTTGATGAAAATATGTAACTGAATTAAAATGTTAACCTTCAAACATCTGCTCTAGGAAATTGAATTTTTGAGATTGAGTATTAAATAAAAAACTATTAAAAGTCCAAAATGGTTTCTTGATTTGGCCCCAGCCTGATTTTGGTTTGCTTTAGAATTAGTGTTTCTACATATGTCTAGGTTGCTTTTCAGGAAGGTTTTGTTTATTACTCTTTCTTGGAAAAGCAAGGCCACTTTATTGAAAGTTTTTCTCAATTCTGGGAAAAATATTTATCATTGATTCAAGTCTAAACTGAAGTCCACATAATGCCACTTCCATTTACATCCAAAGCACTAAGCACTTTTTTTCCCCCTAAAGTTCATTGCTCATGTTTGTATGTCTGAATAGAGAAGAAACTTAAGTCAAAATTTGATTTGCTGTAGGCATAACATATGGCTTACATTTAAGCAAACAAATTTTAGCACCCTTTTTATATCTTGTTCATTAATAATCTACATATATATTACATTTTCCTTTTCCAACTCCACCTTCTATTCATTCTTCTAATTTGTCTCTCTCTTGAAGGATCAGAATATATTAGCAAGTATACCTAAATATCTACACACACACACACACACACACACACACACACACACACACGCATGGGGGAGGGAGAGAGATAACTAATTCCTTTTTCCCTTTTGCTATATTAAGAATTTTTTCTAATTCTGTAGTTATCATATCACAGAGTTCCCTAGAGCATTTTCTCTAATTTCATTGCTTAATCTGGTTTATTTGCCCCTTAGACTTTGAACCTTTTTTAATTATTATTTTGTTTTCCCAAATACATGCAACAAATGGTTTTCAACATTTACCTTTGCAAAACCTTGTATTCCAATTTTTTCTCTCTCCTCCTCTTCCCTCACTCCCCCCAGAAAGCAAGCAATTCGATATAGCTTAAACATGTACAATTGTCTTAAACATATTTCCATATTCATCATGCTGCACAAGAAAAATCATATCAAAGGGGGAAAGCACAAGGAAGAAAAAAAAACCAAGCAAACACCTCATTGTTGAAAAGAGACAAGATCACATAATGTTTCTGTCTGCATTGTTGTCTCAGTTCTGCTCGCTTCACTCAGCATCAGTTCAGGTAAGTCTTTCTAGGTCTTTCTGAAATTAGGCTTTGAAACTTTTGTCTTCAACTTAAAAACAGAGACATCTATATTTGCCAAAGGTGCTACAGAATAGTAATTGTAAATGCATTGTCTTTGGAGTCAGAAAACCTGGGCTCAACTTCAAATCCTATTTATGATACTTTGTTGTCGTGATTGTTGTTGTTGATATTGATCAGTTTTTTCAGTAGTGTCTGATTCTTCATGACCTTACTTGGAGTTTTCTTAGCAAAGATACTGGGGCAGTTTGCAATTTTATTCTCCAGTTCATTTTACATATAAGGAAATTGAGGCGAATAGGATTAATGACATGCCCAGGGCTAGTCAGGTATCTGAGGTCAAATTTGAACTCAAGTCTTCCTGATCCAAGGCCCAACATTATCCACTGTACCACATAGCTGCCCCTCTGATAATTATTACCTGTGTAAACTTTGTCTCCACTTTCTCATTTCTAAAATGAGAGGATTGGATTAATTAACATCTGAGGTTCCTCCTAGCTCAAGCCTGATCCTATGTGAAAGTCACTGTAGCATTTGAATTCTCTGTGACATGCCTTAGAAACACATACCATAGCATCATCAATCTACAACTGGAAGAGAGTCAGAGGCCATCTCGTTGGATCCCTTTTGCTTATAAGTGAGAAAGCTGACATCACGGATGCTGTAACTTGCCCATAGCTAACTACATGATTGTAAGCTTGGAAGAAGAGATTTGAAGCCAGTTTTCCAGATATGGGATTATTTCCATTTTATCATACAATATTTCTTCTCATCTTCTCTTTGAGTGAAGTGGACTTCAACTCTTAAGTCCTATCAGTCAACTAATAACTATTTGTACCAGATATTAAATGGGATGCTAAATGAATGAATGTATAGATGGGAAGGAAGAAAGACAGGTAAGAAGGTGTAGGAAGGTAAAAAAGAAGGAAGGAAGGAAGGAAGGTAAGGAGGAAGGAAAAAAGGTAAGCAGGGAAAAAGGAAGAAAGGCAGGGAGAAAAGGAGAGAGGGAGAGAAGGAAAGAAAGAGAAGAGAGAGAGAGAAAAGGAAGAGAAGAGGGAGGGATGAAAGAAGTGAAAGAAAAAATGAGGGAAGAACAAAGGGAAGGAAGGAAGTGGTATGAGAAGGAAAGAAGGGAGGAGGAAAGGTGCCATGCTTCCTCTAAATATCTGAGTTATAAAAGGCCAAGCTCAAATCCTAATCTCTTTTCTGGTGCTTCACATTTGTTCTTCATTTCTTACTTTAACTCATC
Organism: Myrmecobius fasciatus; assembly: GCA_023553655.1. Taxonomy (NCBI): domain Eukaryota; kingdom Metazoa; phylum Chordata; class Mammalia; order Dasyuromorphia; family Myrmecobiidae; genus Myrmecobius; species Myrmecobius fasciatus. Next base: position 9,936 of record JAJPUD010009672.1, read on the forward strand.
CTTTTTTTGGTTGTTTTTTTTTTAAATTAATTTTATTTGAAAAAAAAATAAAGTAAGAAAAAAGAAACCAGAAAAGGAATGCAAAGCAAAAAAGAACATTGATATGTGCCCAGCACAACATCAGAGAAGATTCAAAATATATAACAACAAATTACGAGATAAAGAAAGTGTGTGTGTGTGTGTATAATATGTATATGTATATTATATATTACATATATTATATGTATACTAACATATATAGCATATATATTAGTAGAAGAAATTATATTTATGAATGTTAATTTTTTTCTTTACCTCCTTGAAAATTGTTCTTTGGTTCTCTGCTGTGGACCTTATTTACTTTTTTTTCCCCTTTCATCCCCTCCACCACCTTCAGCAAGCTACAGTTAAGACAGAGAGACGGATAGATAATAGATATACATATATACATATACACACACACACATCCACACACATCTTTCCTATTCCTGCTGACTCTTTAATTAAATTCTGCTCCATAACTTGCCTTGCTATTACTTAATCTCTTCCCACCTAAGGATTCCCTTCCTTGTCTTCTTCCTTCACCCTTTACTTCCCCATCCGCTCATCCCTCTTCTCTTATTTCTTTAAGATTTTGGAGGGTGCTATACCTCTCATGATATTTATGTAGAGTTGTCTATTGAATCTGTTTCCAATGTGAGTAGGTTTTCAGAACCACAAGACCCAATCCCCTTTCTAATTCCTCTGTACTTCATTTGTATAACATGATTACTATTTTTACCTTAACTCTGCCACTCTTTCTTTTGAACTACCCTATTGTTAATGTGAATCTTAAACATAAAGTATATATTTCCAATTTAAATTTTCTGTTAAGTTCAGTTTGGGTTGATATACAGTCCTAAAAATCTACAAGTCATTGAATATCCCTTTTCTCATTGAAAATTATAGATAATTTTTGCTGGTTATGATATTTTTGGCACAGGCCTAATTCTTTTGATTATTGGCATTGTGTCTTGTACACTTGCAATCTTAGCTTCATTTTCTTAGAATTATTTTTTTCTTATTTCTTGCAAAATTTCCTCTTTGATTTGGGGATTTCAAAATTTGGCAATAATATTTCTGTGTGCTTCCACAAAAGATCTCTTTGAGGTAGTGATTGATGGATTTTTATATTTCTACTGTCCCCTGAAGTTCTATCAGTCCAGGTCGATTTTCTTGGATTATTTCCATCATTATTATGTCAAGGTTTTCTTTTTGGTCACAACTTTCTGGCAGTCCAATCATTATTATATTTTCTCTTCTTGATCTGTTTTCTAGATATGTCGTTTTTCCTATAATATGTTTCACATTCTGTTCTATTTTCTCATTTTTATAATCTCTCTTATTATTGCTTTGTCTTATAGCTTCGCTGGCTTCCCCTTGCCCAATTTTAATTTTCAAAGCATTATTTTCATCTTTGATACTCTGTACCTAATTTTCTAGTTAACTTTTTTCATAATCTTGTTTTTCTCAGATGGTTTTAATTTTTTTCTTTAGTTTTTCCTAAATATCTCTCATTTGATTTTTAAATTCTTTTTTGAGTTCTGCAAATTCTCTTGGGTAGAGAAACATTTCACATTACTTTTTGGGGTAGAAGCTTTTTTTAACTAAAGTGTCCTTCTCTGAAGATGAACCCCAGCCTTCCTTGTTCCCATAATATATTTCAATGGCAGGGTTCTTTCTTCTTTGCCTTTTCATTTTTTTAAAAAAATATATTAGTGTAAGCACCTCTAATTGTGGGGAAGCTTCCTTTCATCTCTCCTCTGACCAGGAATCCCAAACCAAGACTTTCACCACAAGTTCCTTCTCACCCAGGGTGGCTTCTCAACTGCACAGCTGGGGTCCTCACTTGGAGCTAGCCCAGGTTTTTTTTTTTTTTTTGTACTTCAGACAGATTAATACCTAGCCTGGGATCTTTCTTCAGATGTTCTTCAGATGTTCAAATGTTCTCTGCCAAGTCTTCTTGATTTTTCATCAGTCTATGTTTGCTTCAAGGCACAAATTTGTTGTATTTGTGGGGGAAAGTGAGGGAGCTTGAAATTTACCAACCTACTCCACCATCTTCCCAGAATCCTCACTCTGACTCATCCTTTCAAATATTTCAAATTTCTACTATGAAGCATCCAATGCAGAGATTAGCACATAATGCAGTTATAGTATGTATATCCTTAATCTGAGTCAAGAGTTATGAATTTATAATCATAACTACTCTTGAAAATTATCTTATAAGTTATTGATGATCATGATTTTCACAGATAGAGGGAGAGTTCACACTAGTGAAATCATAACTTCTTAAAACAGAACCAGATTTTTATATAGTGAGCTGATACAGCAAACACAGGGAGAAACATATAAGCCTACACTACTCCCACAATGAATCTAGGACAGTCATAGAAGCAATCATATGGGAGTGGGGAAAAACTGTTATAGATAGCAATGGAGTGATTCTACTGGTGAAAAAATATGGAGGAGTATGAGAAACTGAAACACAAATAGCATAATATTCTTCAATAAGAACTATGGCTGAAAATTAAAGAATTCTTGATGTATACATATATGTAGTAGTCATAGCTGTTGATCAGTCTTTTCAGCCATGCCTATATTCATAAATAACATCTCCAACACACAGGAAGGAACAGAATATATAGAAATATGGGGCAAAATGTAGAATGAAAGCCTTGAGGTTGACCTAGCAATGGGCTAGTCATTGTAAATGTTGAAACCACTTAGTGAGGGTAATGTTTGCTAAGTGCATATCTCTCTATATATAAAACATTAAAATTTTAGATAGAAGCAAGTAAAGTGCTTGGGGATCCATGTGGGAAAAAATTACTCAATGTAATGTATGGTCATTATTGCTAGTAAAAATGAAGTAGAGGCCACTGACTCCTAAAATACTCTTAATGATCAGACATTTGAAAACCACAGTTCTTGATCAAGTAAATGTAAGTCATAAGTGCTATTCATAAATAGCTAACTAAACTACTCAGAAAGAAAAGTGAGCTCTCCCCCTTAGTCTTTTATGTCACTGTTTTATAATGGCCAATGACATTTTTTAAAAGTCTAGTGCTATTTTTCTAACACTCTGACTCTAATGATGATCAGACAACTACTTTAATCTAATAAGATGAAACGAGATGAAGAAGCACAGTAACAACTCTTTCTTGGGTTTTCCAGGTGACCTTAATTTGCTTTTTTTCCCTGACATGTTTCTCCATTTAATTATTTGTGAAACATAGATATCCTGTGGTTGAACAGTCTATCATCAATCAACAAGTATTCATTAAGTACCAGCTATATGAGAGACATTATTCTAGGAACTTGGGTTATAATAGGTAAAGGACAACATGTACATATCTAAGTACAGTCAAAATGCATATAAAGTCAATGTAAGATAACCTTGGCAAGAAAAGTGCTTGAAACAGACGGAGGGAGAGGACCTAGAAAATTTTAGATGGTAGCATTGTGATGTCTTCCCTCAAAGATCCTCTCTAACTTATACTGTCTATATTGTGTTTGTTCATAGTTGTTTATTTATTGTCTCCCTCCAATAAACTATAAAGTTTTTTAGAGCAGACTCTTTTTATTTGTTTTGTTTTTCCTCTTTTTATGCCATCAGAGTTTAACACAATACTTGACACAATATCAACACTTCAGCCCATTTCTTCTGGGATTCCTATCTCCACCAACTCTATTCTCCCATCACCCAAACCCTAGAATCTTTTTGGTCCTTCATGGTAGGCACATCCTGCTTCTGATTTTTCAGGGTTAATGGGGCACTTTTGAGATCTCATAATTCCTAACACTACTGATTCTTGTCCCCACATCTCTGAAAAGCTAGAGTAGCCCCGTGTTTGAAAAATAAATAATCAAAACTTGAGGAAAATAAGCCAAGACTGACTAATTTCTCCTGCTGATAAGAAAACAAAGCTATAACATTATGACTCAAATGATAAAAGAAGAAATAAAGTAGGATTGCATAGGCTTTGGGGACTTCGATGGCAGGAAACAGAGAGTACTGACCTTGGAGGTAAGAAGACCCAAATTCAGTTTCTACTTTAGGAACTAATTGGTGCTTTAACCCTGTGGAAGTCACTTGATCTCTCTCAGCCTCAGTTTCCTCATCTGTAAAATGGTGATACTAATCACAACTATCCTAAAGGATTATTATGAAGATCAAATGAGATAGCTGATATAAAGTGTTTTGCATACGATGATGATACATAAACAGTAGCAATTATTCAGTTATCTTTAATTGCCTACAATGGTATAAAATACTATGTTATGGGCTAAGAAATAATTAAGCATGATTAAGACCTGGTACCTCTTCTCTTGGAGTTTATGATACAACAGTAGTTTGCTTGAAGATGTAACTGCCAGGGATCATATTCCTTCTTTTAAAAAAAACTGTTTATGGATTCAAGCTTGCTTGTAAATAAATTTCTGGAACATAGGCCATTCATGAAATGCTGATTGATTAGGGATCAGGAAACAGGGCAAATTGCTAGAAGGGAGCAAGAGTGAAGAGAAAGAAACTATTTGAACCAGTATTCTGAAATCTTTTTTTTTTTAATAAAGCTTTTTATTTGCAAAACATATGAGTGACCTTTCAACATTGACCTTTGCAAAAAAAAACTTTTTT
>JAJPUD010009672.1:21134-71869 GCA_023553655.1 Myrmecobius fasciatus
TTTTTTTTAAAGGTGTGAGGTCTGTTTAGGGCAAAGGTGGGACAGCTGCTTTAATTTGCCCTGGGGCAGTTCTGCTGATTGAGTTATTTCAGGAACTGGGCAGTTCTGCTGATTGAATTATGTCAGGGGCTGGGCAGCTCCACTGATTGAATTATTTCTGGTGCTTACCAGACCTGTTGTTTGATTGATTGCTTTAAGGTGCTGTGTAATGGCAGCTAGTTACGATGCTCATCAGGGGTTCAGTGGTTCACAATCTATCCCCCTCAAAAGGCAGACCCTCCAAACCACCTGCCCACAATCAGGACAAATTGTTCCAAGAGGCTCGCAGAAGACTCCCAGGTGTGTGAAAAGCACAACGCTCCCACTCCTGTTCTGACTCCTGTTCCAGCTCCCTGCTCCAGCTCCCTGCCCCGGTCTCCCTGTGCTGCAGTCTGGGTTCTGTAGGCCACCCCCTGCCCCATTAAAACAGACCTGTTTTGAGGTTCTTCCAGAGTATCTTCTTCTAGAATCGTGTTGTTCTCCGGATATTGTGGATTTTTTTGCTTCAGAATCAGTCTAGAGGCTTCATATTTTGTTGGTTTGATAGGAGGTTAGAGGAGGTTACAGAGAATCCTGTCTGATCTCCGCCACCATGGCTCCACCCCCGGAAGGAAGAGTATTCTGAAATCTTTTGATCTCAGAACCCCCTTACACTCAATGATTATTGAGAGACCCCTAAAATTTTTTCTTTAAGCAATTATATTGATATTTACCATGTTAAAAATTAAGATGTCTTAGTAATATTACAAATATACTTTTAGCCTCATGGATTCCCTGAAAATATACCTGAATTATATATACTGTGAAAACTACTTAGCTAAACCCAAATAAAATCAGATAACTCAAATTCTCCCCATCACCCCTATCATTATGCTATAGAGTAATCTAACATACAAAGCATAGAATATTCATTTCCCTAATTTGCATCCACCACTAACTCAACAAGTATTTAATAAATATCTAAACTGTAATTGTCACTGTGCTAGATGTTAGGGATAAAAATAATAAAAAATGAAAGAATCCCTACCCTCAGAAAGCTTGCATTTTAATGAGAGAAACAAGTACATTTAAAAGTATATACAGAGTAAATATAAAGAGAACAAATATAAATATATATAAAGTGGTTTAGGAGGGATGACACTAGCAATTTGGGGGGGGGAGTGTTAAGAGAGATTATGAATCAAGTGATTCTTAAACTGCTTTGCGTTAATCATTTATATGTATTGCTTCCCATCCCACTCAAAAAATGGTCCAATAAATAATGATGGGAATAGATCTTTACAAGAAGACTCAATTGATTCTAGGTCCCCTTATTACATTTTCTGCTGTTTCCCACCATTTATGCAATAGATTGGAGGTTGAGGGTGGAGTGTGTAGAAGTGTGGATATTTTCAGGGAATAAGAAACTGTGAGAACTTACCATATCATCAGCTCAAAACACCTGTACCTTAATTTGATCTTAGTTACCTGAAGAATAGAAGGAAAATTGAAGCCTCAGACAGGAAAGGGGGAATTGAAAAAAAAATGTATCCCCAGATACTTACATAGAGGAGATCACTTGTGCTAAGAATTGGAAATGTGCCTTCCCCTCAAAAAAATTTATGTTAATTGGCAGCATCTATAGGCTTAATGGATGGGAAATGTTATAACATTGACCTCAGCCTGGGTTGTGGTTTTGGATAAAAGTATACAAACCAAGCAATGATGGATAGCACACATGTACACACATTCTTTACCATCAGAGCAAGAAATATATCACAAAGATAGATAGCTTAAGCCATAGTAAGAAGAGAAACTACAACAAATATTCTTCATTCTTAAAAATTGATTATGGATAAAATATTAATTCTGCTCCAGCACAGCACAGACAGTCCAGTGTATGGGGAGTGGGGGTGGGAGAAGTCTTTGTCTATGGATAAAATAGAGTTCTGCCTCACACTCAAGGACATCAAAAATTCAATTCTGGAAAGGCTTAGGATCAAGTGAGAATATTTTCGTCTTCATATGGTAGAAAAATAAAGATGCATATAACAGCCACATTTGGTTTCCCAAGAGGCTTAGTTGGGAGGGAACATTCTTGGATATTCACTACACCCTCTTAGAAAATTCTAGCAGTGCCAGTAATCATTTTCAAGATTTTTGTAACTCTTATTTACTTAAATGTTGGGTTATATTATCAGGACAAGGATTTCATCTTTCTTTCTATTCTTCAAGGATAATATCTATTAAATAGGGAATATTCAGGGCACAGTGTTCCCACAATCTGGAAAATCTGCATAAAGTTTTTTGGCTCTTCCTTCATAGCAAAGAAATCTAAATTAATTCTTTTTCTTTTATGGGTTGTTTATAGTACAATATGGTAAAATATAAGTTAAGTACTTGGCCATAGGTTATATATCATTTGGTGGCCTTCATGTCTCATCTGTAGCCTCATCAATACTTCCTCCAAAATCCCATTTCATTTCTTATGCTGATGCACAATATTTCATAACCAGGATGGTGAAAGTCACAATGTAAAAAGGATAACTATAATTTCTTTTTTTCTTCTTATTAATAAACACTGATTTTCTCTCTTTCCAACAACTCCAACTTAAAAAATGTAAATGTATGTCTCATTCTACACATGAGATGTTTCCCTTTTCTGCCAAGAACTAGAAAACATTCTTCAGCATCTGCCATATTCTTATACAGCATCAAGAAAGTCACCTAACTAGATTGAAAATCAGATATGCAATCTATATTGAGACCTTGATTTCATTTCTATGGAAAAAAGAATTGAGAAATCTGTAGTTAAAGAGTTTCTGGAGGAAACAATGTTTTTAGGATTTAAAACTTAGAGTTGTCTGAGGCCTAGAGTTCACAGTAGACAGATTCTATATTTAATAACAATCTGTTTTGGGTGCAGGACAACCAGTTTGAATTCCATTTTCTTTATAAATAAAATGAGGGGACTGAACTAAGTACTCTCCAATGACCCTGTCAATACAGCAATATTATTAACAACAGCAGCAATAGATATCATGATTAATAATAATATCTGAGGCAGAGTTTGAGTGAGTTGCCAAAGGTCGCATAACTACTCAGAGTCTGGGGACATATTTGAACTCAGTTCTTTCTAACTTTAGTTCCAGAGCTCTATCCATTGTGACATCCAGTTCCTTCAATCCTACAGCTCCTTAATTTGTGAAATATGAACAATATTCTTACTGCTAGAGCTTAGAAAGATATGTTAATGTGGACATTTTCACACATTGCCTGAAAGCTGATGAGAAAACCAGAGGAACAGAGACTTTGGCAATCTAGAATGTCATCCTATCCCAACAGCATATTGTCATTAATCATGTCACAGCTTCTTTCTTATTGTCTCTTCTTCTTTATATAGTTAAAGACCTATTAAACAAACACATAGGTTAAGCTGAAACACATGCTGGTTTTCTTTTTTTTTAATATAAAGCTTTTTATTTACAAAGCATATGAGTGATTTTTCTACATTGACCTTTGCAAAAAGCTTTTTTTCCCAAGCTTTTCCCCTCCTTGCCCCCACCCCCCCACCCCTAGATGACAGGTAATCTAATACATGCTAAATAGGATAAATTATATCACAAATACAATACATGTATACATATCTATACAGTTATCTTACTGCACAAGAAACATCAGATCTAGAAAGAGAAGGAGAAAAAACAACCTAAGAAGGAAAACAAAATGCATGGAAATATTCACAGAAAGCGTTAAAATGCTGTGTTGTGGTCCACACTCAGTTCCCACAGGCCTCTCTCTGGATGTATATGACTATCTTCATTGCTGAACAACTGGTTTGAATCACATCATTGTTGAAGAGAACCATGTCCATCAAAATTGATCATCGTATAGTCTTGTTGCTGTGTATAATGTTCTCCTGGTTCTGCTGATTTCACTCAGCATCAGTTCATGCAAGTCTCCCCAGGCTTTTCTGAAATCATCCTGCTGGTCGTTTCTTACAGAACAATAATATTCCATAACATTCATATAACATAATTTATTCAGCCATTCTCCAATTGATGGGCATCCTTTCAATTTCCAGTTTCTTGCCACTACAAAAAGGGCTGCCACAAACATTTTTGCACATGTGGGTCCCTTTCCCTCCTTTAAAATCTCTTTGGGATATAGGCCCAGTAGAAACACTGCTGGGTCAAATGATATGCACAGTTTGATAACTTTTTGAGCATTGTTCCAAATTGCTCTCCAGAATGGTTGGATCCGTTCACAGTTCCACCAACAATGTATCAGTGTCCCAGTTTTCCCACATCCCCTCCAACAGCTATCATTATCATTTCCTGTCATTTTAGCCAATCTGACAGGTGTGAAGTGGTATCTCAGAGTTGTCTTAATTTGCATTTCTCTGATCAATAGTGACTTGGAGCACCTTTTCATGTGACCAGAAATAGTTTCAATTTCTTCATCTGTAAATTGTCTGTTCATATCTTTTGACCATTTATCCATTGGAGAATGGCTTGAATTCTTATATATTTGAGTCAATTCTCTATATATTTTAGAAATGAGGCCTTTATCAGAACCTTTGGATGTAAAAATATTTTCCCAGTTTACTGCTACCCTTCTAATCTTGTCTGCATTCGTTTTGTTTGTACAAAAACTTTTTAACTTGATATACTCAAACTTATCTATTTTGTGATTAATGATGACCTCTAGTTCTTCTTTGGTCACAAATTCCTTCCCCCTCCACAGGTCTGAGAGGTAAACCATCCTACATTGTTCTAATTTGTTTATAATATCATTCTTTATGCCTAGATCATGAATCCATTTTGACCTTATCTTGGTATATGGTGTTAGGTGTGGGTCAATGCCTAATTTCTTCCAGACTAGTTTCCAATTATCCCAGCAGTTTTTGTCAAATAGTGAGTTTTTATCCCAAAAACTGGGGTCTTTGGGTTTATCAAACACTAGATTACTATTGTCATTCAGTATTTTGTCCTGTGAACCTAACCTATTCCACTGATCCACTACTCTATTTCTTATCCAGTACCAAATGGTTTTGGTGACCACTGCTTTATAATATAGTTTTAGATCTGGTGCAGCTAGGCCACCCTCATTTGCATTTTTTTTCATTAATTCCCTTGAAATTCTTGACCTTTTGTTTTTCCAGATGAATTTTGTTGTTATTTTTTCTAGTTCAGTTAAATAATCTCTTGGGAGTTTGATTGGTATAGCACTAAATAGATAGATTAGTTTAGGTAGTATTGCCATCTTTATTATATTCGCTCGACCTATCCAAGAGCACTTGATGTTTTTCCAATTGTTTAGATCTGACTTTATTTGTGTGGAGAGTGTTTTGTAGTTTTGCTCATATAGATCCTGACTTTCCCTTGGCAGATATATTCCCAAATATTTTATACTATCGATAGTTATTTTGAATGGAATTTCTCTTTGTATCTCTTGCTGTTGCATTTTGTCGGTGATGTATAAAAATGCTGATGATTTATGTGGATTTATTTTGTATCCTGCAACTTTGCTAAAGTTGTGGATTAATTCTAATAGTTTTTTAGTTGATTCTCTAGGGTTCTCTAAGTAGACCATCATATCATCTGTAAAGAGTGATAATTTGGTTTCCTCATGACCTACTCTAATTCCTTTAATCTCTTTTTCTTGTCTTATTGCCAAGGCTAGCATTTCTAATACAATATTGAATAGTAATGGTGATAGTGGGCAACCTTGTTTCACCCCTGATCTTATTGGGAATGGTTCCAGTTTATCACCATTACATATGATGCTAGCTGATGGTTTTAAATAGATGCTACCGACTATTTTAAGGAAAAGTCCATTAATTCCTATACTCTAATGTTTTTAATAGGAATGGATGCTGGATTTTATCAAATGCTTTTTCTGCATCTATTGAGATTATCATATGTTTTTTGTTAATTTGGTTATTAATGTAGTCAATTATGTTAATAGTTTTCCTAATATTGAACCATCCCTGCATTCCTGGTATAAATCCTACTTGGTCATGGTGTATTATTCTGGGAATTATTTTCTGTAATCTCTTTGCTAATATTTTATTTAAGATTTTTGCATCAATATTCATTAAGGAGATTGGTCTATAATTTTCTTTCTCTGTTTTTGTTTTACCTGGTTTAGGTATCAGTACCATGTCTGTATCAACACATGCTGGTTTTCTATTAGAAAACTTCCAAAACAACAAGGGCTAAATCTAGTTTTCTGGAAAAAAAAAATATTTGGCAGAAAACATTCGCAGATGGTCAAACAAGCTAATAGATCTTCCCAAAAGCTACAAAGTGTAAAATGGGGGCAGGGAGTAGTATGGAAATGACGAACTACAAATAAATAGACTAAACTTACAGAAAATCGTGATGGATAATCAATATTATCCACTCATTAAATTTATGCAATGGAAATATAAAGGGAAATCTCACTATGAGAAACCATTTGGAAGTCATAAAAAACACATGAACCCTAAGTACAGGATAAGGTTAGATTTGGGTGTGCAAGGCAAGCATAACATTGGCAAGGAGGCACAATTTTACCTGCCACTTTATTCAGGGTATGCAGCTAGGCTGTACAGTGAAAAAGAATGTTTGATATGGAATCAGGACTTGAATTCAAATGTGGCCTGACATGCATACTACTATGAGCGCCTAGGCACGTCCCTTACCCTGTTTCTTCTTCTATAAAATGGGAATAATAATAATAATAATACCTAATTCTTAGAGTTTTTGCAAGAGTCGAGTGAGATACTATTTATAAAACACTTTGCAAACTTTAAAGAGCTATTTAAATGCTAGTGGTGGTGGTGGTGGTGGTGGTGACGATGATGAAGACAGATCAGTGACTTAATATAAAACCCATAAAAAGGATTTTGCAATGTCACCCCATTCTGTCGACTTTGATCATTTCCCACACCGGCTCAGAAATAATGTTCCTTTAATGTTGCTTTGGCAGTTTCTGAAGATTTGATTCCAATCAGTTTCATCCAACTTGAAGGACTTCCCTCAGAGGGCAAAAGTGTGGAATCCAAGGACAAGGGCTGTGGCATTTTAGGTTTGGGAGTCATGCAAGAGCAAAAGTTCTTAATCTTATTATTTTTTTTGAATATAATTATTTCTTTTTTTGAAATCTTTTTATTTTCAAAATATATGCACAGAAAATTTTTCAACATTCATACTTACATAGCTTTGTGTTCCAAATTTTCCCTTCTTTCCCCCCACTGCCTCCCCTAAATGACAAGCGATCCACTATATGCTATACATGTTAAATATATGTAAACATTTGTACAATTATTTTGCTGTATAAAAAATCAGAATAAAAAGGAAAGAAAATGAATAAGAAAACAAAATACAAGCAAACAACAACAAAAATGTTGTGATCCACACTCAGTTCCCACAGTCCTCTCTCTGGGTGTAGATGGCTCTCTTCATTGCAAGATCATTGGAAATGGACTCAATTACCTCAATGTTGGAAAGAGTCACATCCACCAGAATTGATTGTCATATAATATTGCTGTTCCTGTATACAATGATCTCCTTTCACTTAGCATCAGTTCATGTAAGTCTCTCCAGGTCTCTCTAAAATCACCCTGTTGATTGTTATAGAACTACAATATTCCATAACATTTGAATATAGTTATTTCTTGAGAATAAAGCATGGTTACTGCAAGTCAATCTGGGTGTGTACCTAGGGTATATTTATAATCCTAGATCACAGAATCCTAAAGTTGGTAGAGATTGTTTTATTAAATTTTATTTTAAATAGATTTTTAATTTTCCAAAAACCTGTGAAAATAATTTTCAATATCTATCTTTGCAAAACCTTGTGTCCAAATTGTTCTTTCTCCCTCCTCCTTATCCCTCTCCCCTAGACAACAAGCAATCCAATATAGGTTAAACATGTGTTTATCATGTTCATCATGCTATGCAAGAAATATCAGATCAAAAGGGAAAAAACCATGAGAAAAAAAGCAAACAAACAATAGATGATGAAAATACCATGCTTTGATCCACATTCAGTCTTTATAGTCCTCTCACTATATATGGAAGGCTCTTTCCATCCTAAGTCTATTGGAATTGAATTACTTCATTAATGAAAAGAGCAAGTCCTTTGCAGTTGATCATCACATAATCTTGCTGCTGTTTTCAATGTTCTCTTGATTCTAGTCACTTCACTTAGCATCAATTCAAGTAAATCTTCAAAGGCTTTACTGAAATCATCCTGCTGATCACTTCTTATAGAACAATAATATTCCATTACATTCAAATAGTATAACTTATTCAACCATTCCCCAACTGATGGACATTTACTCAATTTCTAGTTCCTTGCCACTTTAAAAAGGACTACTACAAACATTTTTGCACATGTGGGTCCTTTTCCCATTTTTAGGATCTCTTTGGAATACAAACCTAGTAGGGACATTGCTAGATCAAAGAATATGCACAATTTGAAAGCCCTTTGAGCATAATTCCAAATTACTCCCCAGAATGGTTGAATTAGTTCACAACTCCAAGTTGGTAGAGATTGTAATGACTATCTAATCCAATCCTTGACCTGAGCCAGAGCCCCCTTTATCATCTTCTTACAAGTAATTGTTTAGCTTCCTGAAATGAGGAACTTATTAACTTTCAAGGCAGCCCATCATGTTCTTGGACAGATCTATATTTTGGGAAGTTTTGCCTTATTTATTTCAAGCCCAAACTTGCCTGTTTACAGTTACTCCCTACTGACTCTAGTTCTGCCTGTTTGGGTCAAGCAAAACAAGTCTCTTTCTCATGACCATCCTTTAAATACTTAAGTAAAGCTCTTCTCATTCCATGAGGTCTTTTCTTCCCCAAGCTAAACATCAACAGTTCAGTTGTTCCTAATATGATTTTGTGATCCCTAAATACACTAAGTGCCCTATTTTCATTGAATTCCAGTTTTTGCATGTAATAATAGCAACAACAACAATAATAGCTACCATTTATGTAACACTTTAAAGCTTATAAAGAAAATTACAACTAGTATATTATTTTATCCTCACAACCCTGACGGATAAATTTTATTTTTATTCCCATTTTTAAAATGAGCAAACTGAAGCAGTTGAAGGTTTAAGAAACTTAACTAGAATCACACTGCTGGCAAATTTTAGAAGGCAGATTTGAATTCAGTCTTCCTGACTCCAGGTCCAATATTCTACCCACTTTACTAACTAGAAACTTCTGTAGTAGTTCCCAATGTATTTCCTAAAATGGATTAGCCAGAACTTAACCACAATATTTAAAATATACCTTTGCCAGCAAAAAATTTAATCCAGCTAGAACATCCCTGGCTTTGGATATTTTTTGTTACTGCCTAAAACATATTGGAGAGTCAGAGGTCATAGGTCTTCCAGACTCCAAAGTCATTTCCCTATCCTTAATATATACTGATTATGTGACAGTAGACCTAAGGAACCATTGAAATTAATTAACATTACCAGAGGCAACTCCCTACCATTCTAATTTGCACATGATTTGCCTATCTTAATTAGTAGAGGATGAATTCACACCAATATCTTCCTTCATGAAATCATAGGTGTGGAATCCTCAAGAGGAAGTATTAGCTATATCTATTGAAAACTATTGTAAGACACTAAAACCTCTAGCTCTTTTCCCCATGAACTATCATTTTGTAATATTTTCACCTTCCTTTTTGTCAACTCATATTGATTTTTAAATTATCCCTATAAAATTCAATAATTCTAATTTTAAAACCTTTTTCTGAATTCCATTTCTGCCATTAAAAATGAACCTATGTAATGCAAAACTTTTATAAGCCTACCACCTGTTTTTTTTTTTTTAATCAAGATGTTCATTAGAACTTTGAGACACACAGCTAGAGTTCTCGCATCACCTTGTATCATTTTCCAAATTTTTTATATTCAGAGAGGTGGTTCTGTGAGATATGAAACATAAGATAAAAGCCTCAAATTGAGTATTGTAAAGTACGATCAGATTTACTAGATCATTTTCTTTTTTTTTCTTTTTTCTCCGAAAGACTGATTAATTACTTGGTTGCTTGCTTGACTGAACTATTTGTAATCAGTGGTTTCTGTGGCTCGCTCTCTCTCTTATTTTCCAGACATAAATTATATGTATGATAAGCATAAACTCATTGGGGAAAATTGGTTTAAATTGCCATTATTTACTGAAACAATTTACTGGAAATTATTTTCCTACTGTCATTATTCTTTAATTAAAATAATCTGATTCTCCTTTAATAAAATACCATATGTTTATGTGAGGGAAAAAATCAATTCCTTTTTTTTTAAACAAAGTAAGAGGACAATGAAATCCCAAGCCACTCTAAGATTCTAGCCATTGGTTTTTCCAATTAGATGCTTAGTTTCAAAGTCCAATTATAAATATCCCTGAAATGATTCTTACTAGTGACTGCTAGACTTATGAAAACTTAAATTATTCTAGTACTTTTCTGACTTTTATTGTTGAGTGGCAGATGGCTTCACAACCCCCTGATTGTTTGTGTCAGATTTTGAAAAATCTGTCAGAAATCTCAGGAGGAGGAAAGAAATATTCACTTCATTGAAAGTAATTCTATTCTGTCCACAATATGAAAACTATAATATCAACCTAAGCACAACTTCTTTATAGATGTAAACTGCTACTAGTTCTCTTTATGCACTAAAACAGAACCTCCCTTCCCTTCACAGTAGAGCAGTGCCCTTTGTGTTAGAGAGCTACTTGTTTAGAATAATAGAATTTTGAGACCTGGAAAGGACCTTTTAAATCATTGAATCTAATTCCATCATTTTACAGATGGAGAAACAGTAAAATGAACGGATTGACATGAGTAATCTCCAACATACCTTCTGGCTTTAAAAACGCTGTATTTTGTGATAAATCATTAAAACAATAATTAAATTGCATTAAAAATGATTAAACATCTCCTATGTGCTGAGTACTGTTCTGGGGACTGACAGAAATACAAAGTTTACATATAACTTGCAATCTAATCAAGGGATATGATACACAAATAATTATAATGCAAATTAATACACATTAAGTACCTAAAAGTTAAAAGGCGGTAGTGTGAGGGTAAATAATGAGTATATAGGGAAAAATTTCATGAAGAAGCTGGGTTGTGTTGTGTTGAATTTTAAAGGTTAAGTGGCAATTCAACGGGTCATGAAAGGAAGGGAGGTTCAAAAAACCATGAAAGCAGGAAAAGTACAAGATATTTATGAGGAAAATCAAATAGTTACTTTTGGCTGGAATGTAAAGTAGGGGGGAGAAACTAAAAATTAAAGGTAGAAATACAGAGTAGCTAGGCAAAAAAAGTCACTAAATAGTGTCTTTTAAATTGTCTTACCCAGAGATTCCTCTACTGCATACATACCCTAAAGGCATATAGAAAAATATAGAGTGAAAATGAGTCCTGAGTACTTATAGTGAAACATATCACAGTGGGTATCTTTTGGAGGAAGATATGATTTAGAGAATTAGATGGCACAATGGATAGAATACCTGACCTGGAGTCGAAGACATGAATATATATAGCTTCAAACACTTGATGGTTGGATTATGCTAGGCAAATTATTTAATTCTGTTTGCCTCAGTTTCCATGTTGGTAAAATCAACTGGAGAAGGAAATGGAAATCACTCCAGTATCTTTGCCAAGAAAACCCCAAATTAAAACAAGAAGGGCAGGCAATGACTGAACAATATCTTGTGGGAGTGAATAGGTAGTGATAGAGATTTTTTTTAAATAAAAGAAAAAGCATCAGTGAAACATTTAAATAATACCCCCAAAATAGCAAAAGAAAATTGAAGAGGTACAGAATAACAAAGTAATTTAGTTATAACTGAATGTAATATGCATTTCAAAAAAAAAAAACAAACTTTAGACAGTCAACCATTTTACATACCATCCTTTTTTGTTTGTTTTTGTTTTTACTATTTTGGAATTGGCATGTTTGCTAAACTCATACCGTTTTTAAAGGGGTACTATGGTACCAGATTGTGAAGAGCCTTGAATGCTAATCTAAGAAATTTGAACTTTATTTAATGGGTAGTAAGGAATCACTGGATTTGAGCATGATTCCATCCATACAGAGAATAATATCTACTGGTGGTATGAAGGATGAATCAGAAAAGGGTAGTATTCTACTTCAATAGTCCAGGCTAATGGCAACATTGGGAATAGATCAGCATACTGATTGTAAATGATTTTAAAATAGAATTAATAGATTTTTTGACAACTTGGAAGTGAGGGACATGACAGGAGATCCAAGGTTTTAGGTATGAGAGTGAGTGAATGTAAAGAGTGAAATAAGGAAAAGGAGTAAGTTTTCTGACCAAATACATAATAATAATTTCCTTCCTGAAATATATGCTCCAAGTCTCAGGAATTACATAACATCGGCTTCAGCTACCTTTTTAGAAAGATATCATTATCACATCACATCCAGATATTTCACCCTAGGAAAAAAAATATTAACAGAATTTTAGGGTCTTGTTCTCTAAACTATGAATATCTGGAATCATACAAAGCAGGGCTAGAGAAAAGTTTTTAGAGATCAAATAGCAGTTTAATCAATCATTTCAAAGTAAGGAATACAATTTGCAAACTACAAGTTCTCCTGGGCAGAATAGTTCCCTGTGGCAGTAAAAGCCAAGATTTTATACACAAATCAAAAGTGGGAAGGGAGGAAGAAGGTAGATTACAATATAAAAATTTTCAGGGCCTGAGTGATTTCCTATGACAAATCCATGAGTGTAGGACAATATGGCTGTTCTCCTGTTCTATGTAAAAAGTCCTTAAGTGGGGCAGCTAGGTGGTGCAGTGGTTAGAGCACCAACCCTGAAGTTAGGAGGACCTGAGTTCAAAGCTAGTCTCAGACACTTAATATTTCCTAGCTGTTTGAGACTGGGCAAGTCACTTAACCTCAATTGTCTCAGCAAAAACAAAAAAGTCCTTAAGTGATCATTTCAAATCTCAGGGATAGTAACTTGGGGGACAGGATGAGAATTATGTGATGGGAACCAGTTCTGCAATTTTTGATTTACTTCACTTAATACACACAGAAGTATGTTATCAAGAACTGATCGATCATTTCAAGTTGTATTCTTAAACCCTGACCCCCCCCCCAGCAGAATCTGGGGAAATTCTAGTTCTGAAAAATCTAGATTATTAGTATATTTATTACATATATCATATGTTAATTATAAAGATCATAATTTTCACAGAGATAAAACAGATGTGTTGGTCCTATAAAAAGAAGGGTCAGTGGACTTACTGGACAAGCTCCTGAGGTCAGTGACTATGTCTTTATATATGTTTCACTTCCATCCCCTCACTGTAACCTTTACATTCATATATTTAATTGTTGTTCCTTCTCAAAGAGGACCAATAACATCAGGAAAGTGATATCTTAAACTTTTAAGTGAATTGAATTTAAGTGAGCAATGACTGTGTAAAGTCACCAGCTTCAGTTGTTCCTCCAGAGCCATCAGAATCTAGCAACAAGGCATAAATCAGGATGACTGGCAACAGCTTTTGATGCAGTGGGAAACATTGGCTTTTTTAAGTTAAGATCTTTCTCAGGTCTCAGTTTGTCTGATTCAATACCCATTCAGAAGTTAGATACACGCTAGATAAGAACTGAGGCAAAACAATGACCTAGTCTGAGTTCACAAAATAATCAATCTGCTGAATGGGAGAGGGAAGGAGGTGCAATGAGTGACTAGATTTGGAATCAAATGACCTGGTTTCAAACTTTGGACTTATTTTCTTCATCTAAAAATCCGTATGATTTTTAAGATCATTTTGAACTCTAAATAGTCTGATGAACAGATGGAGCCATCCAAGAAACTGACTTTGACAATGGTCACAAGTATGGAGCATCCACAAGTTAAATAATATTCTATATCATTTCTAATATGAATGCAGATAACCAGCTTGCACTAGGAAAATATCATCTCTATTGGAGTCCTTTTCCAAAATTCTTATTTTGTTTTATATGTATTTTGTGCCTATTTCAATATACTGCAAGTTCTATTGTAAAGCTGAGGCTTCTTATGAATCAGTGTGATTTATAATCATAAGGAATGATAATGTGTGTGTAAACATATATTTAATATATAAAATCTTACAATGATTTCAGGAAGGCAAATACCACACCAACAAGTATTTGTGCTCCCTCTGCTGACTTCAGACAGTACTGCAGGCCAGATACCTGTTTTTTGAGGAGAAACAACTTTTTTGTTACTTCGTTTGGAGTTCATTAGAAAGACAAAAGGAAAACTTATATGCAGAACATTCTAGGAAAATCTAAGAAATTTGTAATACTAATAATTATCCTAAGAAAACTTGGCATAAGGCATGGCATAATCCTATCAAAAATAAAGGAAATAGTATGTTTCAGGAGATGAACAATGTGATGATTTTGAAGAAGGAAATATCAAATGACTCAAGTTCCTTTGCATAGAAAACCCCAAATGGACTCATGAATTATTAAACGTTACTGAAAAATTATTGAATAGCAACTTTTTAGAGAAGTGGCTGGTTCTTTGCCCATATACCCTGAGAGGGTCACTGAAAAGCGTAAGTTTAAAGAGCAGTAGAATCCATTTTCCTTTTAGAATTACAATGAATGGGAAATGACTAGTATTTGAAGTAGGAAAAGAAGAGTCACAATATTTGTCAATTTTAATTCCATTAGGAAAAGGTCATGCACAAAGTTTATAATGATCAAGGATAAATTTCTGTTAATGCATCAGCTGTCCCAATTAAAACAGCATATCAAACTCCCTGTTCTCTTTTTTCCTTTTATCTCATCTAAAATAAATAAATTACTATATATGAGATATGAAATTAAGTTTCTTGGTTCCAAATTCAGGATTTTTTAAAATGATACCACATGGCTACATTTTTATTATACTTTCTATATACTCTAAATATATTTATTGTTTGCATGATGGTCTCTAAGCCAATAGGAAAAACTGAAATTTTGGAAATACCAGCAAGGAAAAAAGACAACATCAATAAATAAAAGTATACTCTTTTCTAAAATCAGTTTAAAGTATCTCTAAATTTATTTTTCTCCCCAATTTTATTTATTTCTATTTAATTTTTATTTTCTGTTTTATCCCCTTCCTGTCCCATTGTGAAGTCAAGAAATATAATGTTCATTCACATATGAAGTGATACAGAACCACATTGGCTATGTTGTGGGGTGAAGGGAACAAGAAAAATAAAGTAGGAAAGAATATTCAGTCTTCACTCAGAGTTCATTTCTACCTCTGGAGTAGTAGATTACATTTTTTCATTATAAATCCTCTGGAATTATTGCAGATTACTGTGTTGCTCAGAGAAAAGATGTCTTTCAGATGACTATTATTATAATACTACTGTTACTACATACTGTGTTCTCCTGTTTCAGCTCATTTCACTTTGCATCACTTTATACAAGTGTTCCCAGGTTTTATTCTGAAACCATCCCGCTCATCATTTCTTATAGCATAGTTATATGATACAACTTGTTCATGCATTTCCCAAATGATGGACATCCTCTCAATTTCCAACTTTTTGCTACCACAAAAAGAGCTGCTATAAACTTTTTGTACTTTTTCTTTGATTTGGGGGTACAGACCTAATAGCACTATTGCTCGATCAAAAGATATGCACACTTTAATAGCCCTTTGGGCAGATGCTTTGCATTAAATGAAATTTTCTATGAATTTAGTAAGGAATGGTATATTACTCATTATTAACTGGTTAGGCTATGATGGAGGTATTATCCGGTCTTCCACCTTGTAGTGGACCTCTACAATTAATTACAATTATTTATTAGGCTTCATAATGCCTACTTGTTATTCAAAGAAATTAATTCAGCATCTTTTTATATCTCACATCAAAACAATATTGAAAATGTGAACTTGAACTTTTGTGAAAGCTTAATAAACTCTAGAATATATATATATGTATACACACATATATGTATATATACATATATATATATATATATGTATATATACATATATATAAAGATTCCTCGCTACTTCAAGTGTCAGGAAAGGAAGCAATTACCTTTTGCTGATGTCTTTACTAAAATCAGTGTGTCTGCAAGATGCTCACCTGACAAGTAGAACTATTGGCTTAAGGAGAATAATTAATAAATGTCATTTGATAGCATAATAAGCTATATGGCTGGTTATATTTTTCCTCTTATTTAGATTTGGGGAGGATTAAAAATTTTCCTGTTTGTATTTGTATTAAATAATTAAAATAGTTTGTGTACATATTTGCCTGGGATGTAGATGGAACAGCTTTAATGTGTTTCAAAATTCTCAAGGCGTTAAAACATTAGAGAAAAGACCACAGCTAAATGTCATTTACTTGGGAGAATAAGAGGAAGGAAACAGGGATTAGAAGGCTGGAAAGAATTAGTGTAAACTGTAGTGATAATAATGTATAATTTTTAGGCACAAGATGGCGCTAGAGGAGCACATTCTGAATATACTCTTGTTTCATTACAATTTTTTGAAGCAGGTTGATCTATTAGCTTTGAAGAGTGAAATAATTTGTACAGTATATTTTAACCTGATGAATATACATGTGTATATATGTGTATCTATATGTATCTATATAAAAGATAATGCTGTTTTATATTATATGCTAGTAAATATATAAAATCTAGAAAATAAATAGAAGGAAGATTATGAGTAAGACATTGAATATATAATTTGGCTTTCCCCTCACCCCTGTTTCCAACCAGATCAACTCATCTATCTATTCTCACCTATAGACCTGTCACAGATGTCCATCCAAGAAAGCATATACAATAAACAGGTATTAGTTGAGGCAGATCTTATCTCACTCAAGATCTCTTTGGTACTGCCACCTTGCATG
Organism: Myrmecobius fasciatus; assembly: GCA_023553655.1. NCBI lineage: Eukaryota > Metazoa > Chordata > Mammalia > Dasyuromorphia > Myrmecobiidae > Myrmecobius > Myrmecobius fasciatus. Next base: position 38,067 of record JAJPUD010009672.1, read on the forward strand.
CAATACATCGTTTCTTTTTCTCCTGCTCCTGTTATTTTTATGATATTGGTCACTAATTATCTACCCAGATATCTGATCAACCATTCTGTCCTTGTCTATATACTCTGGGTTCCTGCATGCCTGGCTGGTTCCTGGATTCCCACTGTTTATCATATATCAAATTGTACATGTATTCTGGACAGCTAGATGGTACAGTTGGTAAGAGTACTGGGCTAGGAATTGGGAAGATTTATTATCTTCCTGAGTTCAAATTCATCCTCAGATACTTACTAGCTGTATGACGTAGACAAGTCACTTAACTCTGTTTGCCTCAGTTTCCTCATCTGTAAAATTATCTCTGGAAGAAAATAGCAAACCTCATCTTTGCACAAAAAACCCAAATGAAGTCACAAAGAGTCAGACACAAGGCAACAACAATAACAAAATATGTATTTCATAATTTTTAGTTTATCTTTATGGTTTTGACTTGTTTTGCTCTGACTTTTAGTTTGTGCTTTATGAATCATGATATTGTGGACATTCTGACTTCCCTTTAGCTACTGGCTTCCAAGTGTTCTCCTGGATCAAATCCATTCTCTGGCTTATCATCTATCTTTCACTCTTAAAATTCTAAGTCCCAAATTTTCACCCAAACTCCACAAGCCCTTTCAATATGTACAGGTTCTGGAAGCAAAAGAGAATTAATTAATCAACAAGTATTTACTACACATCTACCAAGTATAAGACACTGGGGATACAGATAAAAACTAGAGACAACCCCTCCTCTCAAGAAGCACTCTATTAGAAGCATAAAATATCTTCACAGATAAGTTAATACCCCATATCATCTACTTCCTTAAAGTACTTTAACTTAAGCAATTAATCATTAAAAGAGATATATTTCACAAAGAGGCATTTTTTTTAAAGTTTTATTGCAGTAACTTAAAACTGAACTAAAACTTCCAGTGCACTTTATATATTATTTAATCTTTTTTTTCTAGGAAGGAAGGAAATCAGGTTTTTTTCTCCCTTGAAAAGAATGTTGAACAGATTTGAATATGAATCTTGGGTCTCCTATTTGGTTTTTCTTTGAACTTGAGCCAGCCACCTCTATGGGCCTCAGTTTATTCATTTATAAAATGAGGGAGTTGGAATAAGTGACCTTGAAAGGTTCATTCTAACTCCATATCTATGGTCTCATGAACTTCTTGTCTGTGAAAATCAGGATCTAAAATTGATGAGCTCTTCCATTTTATTAATAAAATGTCACTTCTGGATTTTTTTTGGGGGGGGAGGAAGGAATAGCATCCACTTTTGGTCTCACCATCTCTACACTCAGGAGATCACTTCACTGGGTATAACACTTATTTTTAATAATGCTTGTAGTAAATAATAGCTGTACAATGAGAATATGCAAATATTCATCATTGAAAGCAAAGTTACAGGATCTTAGGATTTAAAATTAGATAAGAACTTAAACATTCTTTGGATGAAGAAAAGAGAAGCCAAAGCAGCCTAAGCAATTTTTCTGGATCACCATATAATAAGAACCAAAACCAAGATTCAAACTCAGGTCTTCTAACACTAAATATGATGGTTTTTGTTTAAGCATACACATACACACACATACACACACATCTATAGATACACACATACATATAGATGCACATGTTTGTATTTACATAAGTATATACGTATATAAACAAACATACATGTATCTATGTCTCTACGTAAATATGAACTTGCTAATCATTAACAAAAACATGTACTTCTGTAAAAAAGAGAAAAATATTTTTGCATATAAAATTATGACTTATATATAAAAGGTTTTTGTACATATTAAATTGGAAATAGTATTAATACTTCTTTTGCATATTGTCCCTTTTTAAGTTCTTCTGATTTCTTCAGGGTATTATTAAAATCATTGAAGCTCTTTTCTTTCTTTTCTTCTTTTTTTTTTAACATTACAATTCTTCTCTGGTCATCCTCACAAATCCTGCCCCCCATTGTGCATGCAGGCACACACACACACACACACACACACACATCCCTTCTTTGTAACAAATACATATAGTTGAGCAAAACATAAGACAGAATTCTTTTCATTACACCATCCTGCTAGGAAGTATTTCAAACTTAATAGAACTGATCATGCAAGGAGGTAATTTTCTTTGTGAAATACAAAGCCTCAGATTCAAAAGCTCTTCAGCTCTCTATGATACTATGGGGAAATCAGGACAAGTATTGATGAAATTGTGATATTATAGCCAAGTTCTTTAAAAGACTTCACCAAATAAGCGTTAAATATTAGAAGCTGCAAATGAAGAATTATAGGATGGGGGGGCACAATGATTGCCATGGGGAAAAAAATTCCTCTTATCAAGTGAAGGCAGGAATTTGAAGAATACATATCAGTTCAGGAGAAATTAGAATATCAAGAAAGATGTATAAAAATCTGAAAGTGATCACAGGACTCTGGACACAACTTTCATTATTATATTATATATAATATGCTTATATTAGTTTTTTTCAACACAGGTTTACTGGGAGATTTTTCTGTGTGACGTTAGCTCTGGCTTTATAATGGAAGTCAGGGGAAAATAGAATTTGTTTCACAGAAATTTACTTTAGGGTTAAATTGGATGAAATGTAAGAATTCTATACTGCATGAAATGTTATATTGAGATTGCTGGCCAGTTTTGGATTGGGGGAGAGGGGGTTGCCAGTAAATTATCATATTTTCTTGGTGATAAAAGTCACTAAACACATCCTTTGTACTAAATAGCTGAAAATGGCCTTGCCCTAGTTTTTCTAGTGCTATGTCTAAATGGGACCAATGCCTATTTCAGTTAATAACTAATAAAGGCTGAGGATGTATGTGCATTCTGTGCAAAAGCCTCCCAGTAGGAAATGTTTCCTCGTCATCTTTATATTTTCAGTCATGATACAATGCTTTGTTAATAATACATGACTAATGGATTTTTTAATTCAGCTGCATTGAATGAAACTATTAAGTACATAATAATTTGAATCTTCCCCATTGTAATAGTACTACTATTGATGGTGTAATGAAAAGTATGCAGGAACTGGAGTTAGTAGGAGTCAGTTATCATCTGTGAGACCAGAGGAAATCATTGAAATTTCCTGACTCTCAATTTCTGTAAAATGAATGTAATAATAATTATACTACTCAACTCACAATATTATTGGGAGGAAGATATTGTACAAACTTTAAAACACCAATACAAATGTGAGCTGTTACAAATTATATTGACTTATAATATTTGATTTGGGAATTATGCTATGTCTAACTTAAAACTCCTTAGTTGCTTCTCATTTCAGGCTGTTACAATATCACATTTTGTGATTGAAAAAATTAGCTTTATCACATCAGAATTATTTGACAATGGCAGTCCATGAAACTGACAAATTTTAAAATATCACTTGATTTTTTGAAGCCCCTCTTGCTTCTGTGGTGATAATAGTAGGATAACAGAAATCGGGTGCTAGGAATCATAACTTTTAGACTATTTATAAATATTTACAACTGAAAATAAGCTAAATTTTTAAGAGACCTCTGTTCAATGTCAAAGAACAAGTTAACATAATATTAGTACTAACCTATGTTAATATTGACATTCTTAATACAAATGAAACCAGGAGACCAGGAGTGCAAGTTTAAGTTCAATAGAATGATTGCTCACAGGTTTCCCTTGGAGAGGCAAAGAAATTAGTTGAGTTGTGTTCGCTGGATACATAACAAGAAGCATCATTTCTTGCGATGCTTGGTCATATTGCAATATTCATCATAAACATCATGAGTGTAGTAAAGGAAGGCCTAGCAGTATCAGTTTTCAAGCTATATTATAAATGGTAACCATCAGAACAATCTACTACTAACTTCGAATAGAGTGGTGGATCAGTAGAATAGATTAGATACACAATATCCACAAATAAATGGCCATAATAACCTGGTATTTGATAAACCAAAAGATCCAAGCTCTGGGGGCAAGATATCAATAGTTCATAAAAACTGCTGGAAAAACATAAGAGCATTTTAGCAGAAACTAAGTATAGACCACATCTCACATCATATATATGCCAGATAAGATAAAAATGAGCAAATGATTTAGACATAAAGAATAATACAAGCAAATTAGAGGAGCATGGAAAATTGTACTTGTCAGTTCTATAGAAAAAGGAAGAACATGATCATGAGAAGTAAAGTGGATATTTTTAACTTCATTGAATCAGAAAAATTTTGCACAAAAACCAATGCAGCCAAAATTATAAGGAAAACAGAAAATTTTGGTGAGGGTTGAATTTATAACAAGTTTCTTTTTTCATAAAGGCCTTATTTCTCAAATATATGAGGAACAAAATCAAATTAACAAAAATAAGAGTCATTCTTTCAAGTAATAAATGGTCAAAGAATATGAATAGGTAGTCTTCAAAGCTATATGAAAAAAAAATCATATGAAAAAAGTTCTAAATCAGAAAGAATCAGAGAAATGCAAATGAAAACTCTGAAGTGCCACCTTGTACCCAACAGATTGGCTAACGTGGTAATACAGGAAAAAATGCTGGAAGAAATATGGAAGAATAGAAACACTAATCCATTTTTACTGTAGTTATGAAGTGATCCAACCAAACAGGAGAACAATTTGGAAATATTCTCAAAGGACTATGGAATTGTGCAAATCTTTGACCCAGCCATATCATTAGTAGTAGTAGGTCTGAATTATAGCCGAGAAAAAAGAAGTGGATCTATATGTACAAAAATGAATGTATATGTGTATGTGTAAAACAAAGCTTTTGTGGTAACCAAGAATTGGAAGTTGAGAGTGCCATTGGTTAAGGAATAGCTAAACAACTATGTGATTATAATGGAATACTATACCATAAGAAATTTAGTAGGATGGCTTCAGAAAAAAAAATTGGGAATATTTGCATGAATTGATACAAAGTGAAGTGAGCAGAAGCAGGGAGAACACTGCACAATAAATAAGCAATATTGTAATGATGATCAAATGTAAAATAGTTAGCTACTCTGATCAATACATGATTCAAGACAATTTCAAAAGACACATGATTTAAAATGCTATTCAGCTCAAGAGAGAGAACTGCTGACTGACTACAATTTTTCACTTTTGAAGTTTTTCTTGATTTTTTTTGCAACATGACTAATATGAAATATGTTTTTCTGATTTTACATGTATAACGAATATTATATTTATTGTCTTCTCAATGGGTAGAGGGACGCACAGGACAGGAGAAGATAACTCTTTTTTTAATTTTTTTATTAAAGCTTTTATTTGCATAACATATGTATGGGTAGTTCCTCAGCATTGATCTTTACAAAGCTTTCTGTTACAAATTTTACCCCCAGTCCTCACCACTCCCCTAGATGGAAGGAAGTCCGTTACATATTAATAATGATAAAATACTTGACAAGTTGTTGTGCAAGAAAAATCCTATCTACAAGAAAAAAAAATCAGAGAAAGGAAACACACTGCAAGCAAATATCAATAAAGAGCATGAAAATGTTATGTTGTGGACCACATTTCATATGCCTCTCTCTGGATGTATATGGCTTTCTTCAGTGAACAATTGGAACTGGCTTGAGACAATTCTTTGTTGCAGAGAGCCATGTCCATCAGAGTTGATCATCATATAATATTGTTGTTGCCGTGTATAATGATCTCCTGGTTCTGCTCGTTTCACTCAGCATCAGTTCATGCAAGTCTCTCCAGGCCTCTCTGAAATCATCTTGTTGGTCATTTCTTACAGAGCAATAATATTCTATAACATTCATATACCAAAATTTATTCAGCCACTCTCCAATTGATGGGCAGCCATTCAGTTTCCAGTTTCTTGCCACTACAAAAAGGGCTGCCACAAACATTCTTGCACATGTGGGTCCCTTTCCCTCCTCTAAGATCTCTTTGGGATATAGGCCCAATAGAAACACTGCTGGGTCAAAGGGTATGCACAGTTTGATAACTTTTTGAGCATAGCTCCAAATTGCTCTCCAGAATGGTTGGCTCCGTTCACAGTTCCACCAACAATGTATTAGAGTCCCAGTTTTCCCACATCCCCTCCAACATTCATCTTTATCTTTTCCTGTCATTTTAGCCAATCTGACAGGTGTGTAGTGGTACCTCAGAGTTGTCTTAATTTGCATTTCTCTGATCAATAGTGATTTGGAGCAACTTTTCATATGACTAGAGATGGTTTTAATTTCATCATCTGAAAATTGTCTGTTCATATCCCTTGACCATATATCTATTGAAGAGTGGCTTGAATTCTTATAAATATGAGACAATTCTCTATACATTTTAGAAGTGAGGCCTTTATCAGAACCATTAAATGTAAAGATGATTTCCCAATTTGATGCTTCCCTCCTAATTTTGCCTGTATTAATTTTGTTTGTACTTTTTAACTTAGTATAATCAAAATAATCTATCTGATGTTCAATTAAGAGTTCCAGATCTTCTTTGGGCATAAATTTATTCCATCTCCACAGGTCTGAGAGGTAAACTATACTACGTTCCTCTAATTTGCTTACAATATCACTCTTTATATCTAGATCATGAACCCATTTAGATCTTTTCCTTATATGTGGTGTTAGATGTGGGTCAAGCCCTAATTGGGAAGATAATTATAAACTCAAATATTCCTTAAAAAATGAATGTTGGAAATAAATAACAAATTTATTTTAAAAGAAAAGAAAACATGAGTGTAAGCAAAAAATACCAATTTGATATAATTGTAGATGATATTATAACATCTATTACAGAGAATTTTTTGATGCTTGGTGACTTCAAGGCAAAGGTAAACACATGAAAAAATGGCAAAAATTGTATTAGAAAATTATAAAATAAAGACTACTTAGAAGTGTCAAAATCAGGATGATGATGATAAAAATAATAATAAAATAAAATTAAGACCTAAAATCTACAGCTAGGTCCAGATTAGTGTGAATAATGAATCATATGAAGTTGTTGCATTATTCAAATTTTTATTGCATATTTCCATTGGTAGGAACAGATCACTACATTTTACGTCAATCTATAAATTAAAACACACACACACACACACACACACACACACACACACGTCAGGTGCCTATTATTTGCCAAATACTTCTTTAAATCCTAAGGATACAAAAAGTAGTAAAGGATAGTCCCTGGCTGCAAGGAGCTCACAATCTAACAGGGGAGACCAATATGCAAATAAATGTATATAAAGTAAGTTATATATTGGATAAATAGGAAAAAAGTAAAAGAGGGAAGGCACTAGAATTGAGGAGCTGGAAGGGCCTTCCTGTAGAAAATGAGATTTTACTTGGGACTTAAAGAAAGACAGCAAAGTAAATAGAATGCAAATTATATGTGATGACTATATCAGATTCATTATTTATAATAATATAGATCTAGCCAGAAGCATAAATATTAATAATTATAATCTTCAGGCTTGTGTCTGACTCTTTATGACCCCATTCAGGGTTTTGTTTTGTTTTGTTTTTTGCTGAGGCAATTAAGGTTAAGTGACTTGCCCAGGATCACACAGCTAGGAAGTGTCTGAAACTGGATTAGATTTTGTTCACTCTAAGTCCAGTGCTCCAACCACACCAACTAGATAATAATAATAATAATTTCATATATTAATTTTAATATTTCCAAAATACTTTTTACATAATATCACATCCTTTCAGCAACCCTAGAAAGTTTATAGATAAGGAAACCAGGGCAGATAGATGGTAAAGTGATTTGAGCAGGTTTACATTGGCAAGATTCAAACTCATGTCTGCCTGATTACAAGTTAACATTGTCACCTACTTACCTCTTCTGTTTCTGTATCATGAATACTATTTCCAGAATACAGCCAGAAGGCACTAGGCATATAAAGTATCGAAAAGTATCACAATGGACAATTCTTCTTGCTGTAACAAGAAACTGGAAACTGAGTGGATGCCCATCAATTGGAGAATGGCTGAATAAATTATGGTATATGAATTTTATAGAATATTATTGTTCTGTAAGAAATGACCAGCAGGATGATTTCAGAGAGGCCTGTGGAGACTTGCATGAACTGATGCTAAGTGACATGAGCAGAACCAGGAGATCATTATACACGGCAACAACAAGACTATACGATGATCAATTCTGATGGACATGGCTCTTCTCAACAGTGAGATGATTCAGGCCAATTCCAATGGTCTTGTGATAGAGAGAGCCATTTGCATCCAAAGACAGAACTGTGGAGACTGAATGTGGACCACAACATAGCATTTTCCCCTTTCTTGTTGTTTTCTCTCTTTTCTTTCGTTTTTTCTTTTTTGATCTGACTTTTCTTGTGCAGCATGATAAATGTGGAAATATGTATAAAAGAATTGCAGATGTTTGTCATATGTTGAATTACTTGCTGTGGGGGAGGGGTGTAGGGAAGGAGAAAAACATGAAACACAAAGTTTTGCAAGGGTAAATGTTGAAAACTATATTTGCATGTATTTTGAAAATGAAAAGCTATTATTTTTTTAAATTACAAATAAAATTGAAATTGGCTACATCGGGCAGGAAATAATTTGTTACTTAGGTGGAAATTCTATCGGATCAGTTGTTTGTGTGTAATCTAACTATTGACTAGGTACAACAAGGTCAAATCAACTTCAAATTAGAAGAAAGTCTAAAAATAAAATACTGTAAACAATTGAAAAAGCTCCAACTTGTCCTGTTCAAATAGGCTCTTGATGCCCCAACACTGGCAAATACAAAAGCTTAGGTAATGTAAATAGTTCTCCAAATAAAGAAGCCAAAAAGTCCAGAAATTACCTTAACAAGCAAATACTTGATCTTTCCGCAAAGCAGAAAGACGTGGTAGTTAAGAGCAACATGAGTTGAATACAAATTCATTTCTAAAACATTTACAGGGAATATTACAAGTCATATTATTAGCTCATTAAACAGTGAAGAAAGGTGGAAATGTAAATAAGGTTACACAATGTGCTATAAAAACCAAGTGAGCCACATCATCCTAAGAGTATTCATAGATAATACTGGCAGGGAAATTAATAACAAAGATATATTTAATAAAAGAAAAGTTTGTCAGCATTCATTAAGAGGAGCAACTTTTGGAGAGGAAAAAGTTTCTATCAATAACACCAGGTGCCATCAACAAGGTAAGTAAGCCAGCTCAAAGGGAGCATCAAAGTATCCCTAGGGAAATGCAGGGAGGTGGCAAGTACCATGTGTGTTAAAAGCATAACCACCTTCCCCCAGACTCACACAGAGATAATAAGAACTCTATGTGCTAAAGCCCCAGAAATAGTGATTCTCTCCAGACACCAGCAGGCTGAAGCCTTATAAACAAATAATGCTTATGGAGAAGAGGCCAATGTCCCCACCAACACCACTAACAGTTAATGGCTGCCAGTGACAGACAGGTAAATTCAAGAATCTAGAGATACACATTCTCACCCCCAACACCAGCCCAATTCCCATATGAATTGGCAAGCATAACTCTACAAGTGCTACAATCCTTGCTTCTGCAGTAGCCATAGCTCTTGAAAAAAATAAAATAAAATTCTGAACACTAAAGTTTTTGGTACAGTCAGGTAACAACATCAGACTTTATATGATCTTATCAATGGAAATTATATTTTAAAAGATGCATAACTATGCAGTTTAGCTGCAATACCATAATGACCACTGATATTTCCCAAATGACTTGTGAATCCTCCTAGATGTTTTATCTCTCCCTATTAAAACATGAAATCCTTGAAAGTAAAGATTTTTTTCTTCCTCTTCTTGTATACCTAGGGCTTAGTATAAGACTTTCCTTATACCTTGTTAAATGCTTTTTAGTTCATTCATTTCTATAATGCACTTTCTATTATAATCATTACAGCCAGAAGAATCTTCACACTTACATCTCATATATATGCTATATTATATATGCTTAAGTAATACATATGCTATGTTATAGTGTTATATATGCTATATTCTGTAACAAATCAAGTCAAAAAAGCATTTCAGTGCTTTGTGCCAGGCACTGAGCTAAGCACTGGGGATACAAAGAAAGGAAAATTAATCTCTGCCCTCAGGGAGCTCACATTCTAATGGGGGAGACAACCTTCAAATCAACATATACCTGCAAAATATACAGGGTATCTCTAAAGTTTTAGGTGGCACAGTACATATAATGCTGGACATAGGGTCAGAAAGCCTCTCAAATCTGGCCTCAGACACTTACTAACTGTTCAACCTTAAGCATGTCACTTTACTTTGCTTCATTTTCTTCATCTGTGAAATGGGTATAATAGCATCTATCTCCCAAGGTTGTTGTGAGGATGAAATGAGATCTTATTTGTATAGTACTTATTATAGAGCCTAGCACATACGGGTGCTACTATTATCATTCTTTTTACCTAGCACATATAAGTGCTAAATAATTGTTAATTGTTAATATAATCATTCTTGTTATTGTAGTTTTCAGCTATTGTCACTGAAACTACACTAAGACTTTTGGAGCATTGTAGACAGAATAAGTTGGATGTAATCTCAGAGGCAAGGAACATTTTAAAGGGGACTATTAAGGGTTTCTTACAGAAGGTGAGATTTTAAGTGAGACATAAAGAAAGCCAATATAGCCAAGAGGTACAGTGAAAATGTACAGAATGTGAGATGAAGTGTCATATGCAAGAAATATCAAGAATACCAGGATCAGTTCATCCTAGATTACTTGGAAAGGAGTGAGGTGTCAGAAAACTACAAAGGTAGGAAGAGACCAGGCCATAAAGGTCTTTAAAGGACAAAAGGGGAATTTCATATTTGATTCTGGAGGTAATAGGGAACCTGGATAGTACTGAGCAAATATGTAACAAGATCATACCTCTCTTTTTGGATAATCACTTTAATAGCTAATTTGAGGATTTATTGGACTTGGGAGAGGCTTGAGCCTGTTAAGATCATATGTATAACTGAAACAATAGAAATAACATTGCTCAATGCCCTCTGATTATTACTAATCCTAGTCTAGCACACTTATTAACCCTTAGCTTTTAGGTTTGAGCAGCTAGATGGTACATTGGATAGAACACTAGGCCTGGAGTCAAGGAGATCTGAATTAACTCCACTTCAATATTTGTTAGCTATGTGGCCCTGATCTTAAGCTTTATTTGTCCTAGTTCCTCAACTATAAAATGGGGATATGCTACAGAAGTAAAATAGCAAATCATTCCATCATCAACAAAGTCCCTGAGGTCATATAATATCAAACATAACTGAATGAATGAACAACAAATCACCCTAGACCCATAACAGCAATACATGTAATCAGCAAAGGTGTTTGCTCTTGTTGTAGAAATTTCCCTGCACTAAGTCAAGGTAGAACTGGGATTCCCTATAATTTGTGAGTTCCTCCAGATGTTCTTGTTAGCAAATTATATTGTGCTGATGGAATTAAAAAAAATGATGAAAAATTTCCAAATCCAGATTGTGACATACCACTGAGTGTCAAGTCCACTGAGTCACTGTCAATGTATACCAATCTCAGATCAATATTGGTTTGAGTCTAGATTCTAATTAGAAGAAAGGAGTTTGGATTGTATTTAGAAAATTACATAGTCTCTTTAAAAGTGGGAACTTGTTTTCCAAAACAGAGACATATTTTTTTAAAAATTCAGATGTTCTAATAACAAGGTTGTATGATTACAAATGTTTAATAAAATTTCTGAGGAATAAAATTATAGTTAACCTTACAGGTAAATAGAGGCACTCATGCAGGGTCCAAGCTGATTGCAGCATATTTCCAATAATACAAAAAGTAACTAATGTATATCATTTAGGGAATGTACAATTAGACAATGAAATAGGCTAGGGATAAAAATTGATGAGTATTGTTAGGATGAAAAAGACCTGGATTTGAATTCTGCTTAAGATACTTGCTAGCTGTATGATCCTGGGCACAATACTTGACCTCCTCAAGTCTCAGTCTCTTCATCTGAAACAATGAGGACAATAAGAGTTTTCCCATTTATTTCAGAATGTTGTTGTGCATGCTGCTCACATATTAGCTTATTGTTGTGTGGCATGAGCAACAGATGGATAGCCTGAGTGCTCTGTTGATATCCACAAAATTTAAAAATATCTAAAGAAACAACACCAACCAATCTAAATATTCAATGAAAACTCCTTTGTGTAGGATCTATTAAAGACTGTGGACGAGAATCATACAGAAAGTTTGGATGGATTGTATATTGTTCTAATGGAAGGAATATTTACATTTATGAAATTACAAATAAAATTGTACTTGTATTGAGAAGCAAAGGAAAAAATGGACTTTTCAATTTCATGAAGTGAATTGAAGGTAAAGTGTAGTGGAAGGACTGGACTTCAAAATTGAACCCAGAAGAACAAGATTCCAGATCTGGCACATACCCTTATGAGACCTGTGATTATGATAAAATTTTACTTTCCTCTTTTGTAAAATGGGGACAAGAATATTTATAAAACCTAATTCTCATATTGTGAGGCCTAAATAAGATAATGTGTATAAATAGTACATAAATGTCTACCATTATTATGAGTATAGAAAATCAAATTTGTACATAAAACAAAAAAGACAGTAAAAACAATTGGATCATGGTGACATAAGAACTCATAATTGGATGACAATTGGATTAAATATAGGACAATTAGGGTTTTAGAAAGTTGGCTGGATGTCCTCCCAGTAAGTTCAACATGGAATATCCAGAATTAAATTCATTCCATTTCACCCCCAGCAACTTCCTCCTGTTTCTGCTTTATTCTCTCATTATGGAGAAGGAACCATGATTCTGTAAAACTACACTTTACCCAGATTTACATGTTTAAAATTATTATCATTATGGAGTCTTCCATCTCTTTTATTTCTATTACATTGTGAGCTCTTTGAAAATCAGTACTTTCTTTGTGTTCCCAGTATTTAACATCTCTCATATAGCAAGTACTTAATAAAATGCTTATTGACTGAATGATTATATACAATCAGTTATTAAATCGTACCAATTCTGCCTCTACATATCTCACCACCATCATCTCTCCTCTCTTCAAATTATTAGCATCTTATCATAGGTTTTCATTTGCCTAAGCTTTTGCAGTACCCTCCTAATATATCTCCCTGCCTGCTTTCTCTCCCTCTCTACTAATCAAAACTTTTTGCAAATATTAAATCAATCTTCCTTCATTCATTTCCTCTACTTAAAAACAGTGACTCCTGAAAATCTTCCAATAAAGTACTAATTTCTTTGTATGGAATTTAAACATCTCTATTAAAGCTGGATAGTAGCATAGTATTATGCTACTTTTCTAGTCTTATCTCCAGCTGTTTCCTCCTTATATACTGTGCTCTAAAGAAAGTAAACTATTTGCTACTCTTCAAGTATACCCTGTGATTTTTCCTAACTCCATCACTTTCTTCATTGTTCCTTATATCTGGAATGTTCTATTTTTCCATGTCATCTTCAACTGTTAAATTCCTACCCATCCCCAAAATTCAGCTCTCATATTACCTACCCAGGAAGGCTTTCCTAAATAATGACACTTTCTTATTCCCAACTTAGATAACATTATTTTTACCTCTCAAATTTATTTATATATTATTTTGAATGATATCTTTACCAAATCACTCAAAATTCAGGGATCAAGTCTTATCTAAAGTTTTGTATCTTCCCCAGTGTTTAGAAAAATTCTACATATATTAGATGATTAATAAATATTTATTGAATTCAATTTATTCATCCTGTTAAACTACACAATCTTAGCCCTAGTCATACTTAGTTGGAATTTACATCCATTAAATGAATAATCCCTTACCTTTCACTACAATAGAGACAATCTTATTCCAGACTCTACTTTTAGAATCCTCTATACCCTATCATGTCTCAAAAGCCAAGTCCTCTTGGTCTGTTGTTTACAAATAAGAGCAAATTACAGCAAGAATAAGTATTAGGATGTCAAATAGGCCGTTAGAAAGAATAGAAAAGTCTCAATGTGAGAACTGAAAGACTGTATTATATTTTCAATTTATGCCCATACTGTCAACATTCCTGACCTCCCCCAATTTCCTTAATTTTAGGAAAAAACAGACCTGTGAGTTCATTAGGTAAGGAACTCCTGGATAAGGAAAGTGGTAATCCAAGATGACATTTTCTCTACAATTCATCACTTTCAAGTTTTCTAAAGAACTAAGAGAATAAATGTTTCAGGTCTTCCTAATCCTGGGGCAGGCTCTTATCTCTTATACTAGAGTTGCCTCTAATTCAAGTTTAGAAATACTCCAAACTTCCCCTTTAAATCTATTGGTGTTTATTTCTCCAACTCTGTGATCCCATTTGGGGTTTTCTTGGCAAAGATACTATGACTGCTTACCATTTTCTTCTATAGCTCATTTTCCAGATGAAGAAATTGAGGTAAAAAGAGATCTAATGTATTGAGGCTCTATTGTAGGAAAATATATGTGGTTTAGGTAGGACATGAAGATTCGGGTTTAAGGCAGAAATTCCTAGAATGTAAAACAATAGACATTGGTACTTAAAGCAGCAGTATCTCTAGATGCAGCCATTATTTCTTGAAGTTTTATGTCCTGGGAAGTGTCTGGAGGTCAAGTTCTGACCACATATATGAGAATAAAGTATCTCTATTGAAATGTTCTAGACTGAAAAAGGGAGAAGGAAAAAGAAAACTATCTAGATATAATATATCACTAAGTTAAATAACATAAAGAATAACAAAACTATCAGAAGAATTACAATAATGTAAAAAGAATTTCACAAAGCATAAAATCCAAGAAAGGAATCATTAGTAAGACTCATGGCTTCAAACGTCTGTGAATATATACAAAAAAAATTATCAGTTAAAAATCTTAATATAAGAAAGCAAACATGACCACATGGGTGTTACTCAAACTTATTATTATGAAATCCATGGTGGGAATATGCCATTTAAAGTAAACTTTGTTGAGATGAAACAGACTGGATAAAAGAAAGGGGATGTGTTTAGCAAGACTATGTATTAGGAAAATATCTGAATATGAGTTAAATCCAGAATTTGCATGCAAGGAATGTTAGAAAATTATTTGGGTTAAGATCAACAGAAGCTAAAATAAAACTGATATTTTAAGTGAAATATGGTATATGCCACGTGAATATTTAAGAAATAAATCAAAAAATGAGCACAGTTACATTCTAGTGAACGACTTTAGTTAGTCATATATCTGTTTCAATGCTCCTTCTGCCAAGAGCAGAGAAACTGATATGTTGTTGTCATTGTTGTTTTACTTGCTTTCATGATAATTTCATCATTAGTGGAAGAATCAATGAGGTGAAAAGTCTATTTTCAATTTGTTTCTCACCAACAGAGTAACTTGCTGCTTTACTGGAAACAATGAGAATCTTGTCTTAGGCAGATAGGGAAAAAATGAATGTTTCATCTTACTGTCTATGAACACTAGTTTTTGGAAGAAGAGATGTCTGAAGATTTGGAGGAAGGATCCTGAAGCCCAGGGATGGGGACTGTACAGCCTGCAAGTCTTATAAGAGCCATTAAATCATTTGCTAAGACAACTGCAGGCAAGGATGAGCTGAAAATTAGGTACAATAACCTCTCACTGCTTGAGTTCTATAAGTTGAAAATTTTGTACGTCCCACAAATAATGTTATAAATATCCAAATGATCCATGGTAGGAAAAAAGATTTCCCAAACCTGCCATACCTAAAACTCTAATCCAAAAGAGATACAAAACTCTCAGCAAAATTCAGGAGAAAAAAAATGAGTGAGACTTATGTGAATACATTAGGAGCTCATTAACCAACTTAGGTTTGAAAAATATACATAAAGATAGAAGCAAGATAGGGGATGCATAGAGTAGATTGGCATAGTAATATGATAATAAATAAAATTCAGAATAAGCTAGTTTGATGAGAATAGGTAAGGGCAACAAATAAAATTTGGTGGCATTTTAACTATATTGAAGAAAAAGGGGGAGAATTGAAGATGGGATAAGACTTCTACTTATGATGAATCTAATGAAGATAACTCATCAAAAAGTGAAGGCAGAGCAGATTAAATTTTTTCCCATTTTCTCTGTGGAGAATAATAACATTTAGATAGGAAAGGACAAAATATAAATGTTTAATATGCATTGATATCCAAGATAAATATGGACACAATAGGAGATTATCTAGTTGACCTTGATGATTCCATTCACCTGGCTCAGAACAACTTATATCCCTGAGTACTGGCAACTATGACTGCCAAGTCACTATCAGTTACCTTTGAAAGTTCATAAAGAATAAAAGAAGTAGCCCAGAAGAAAATGACAAAGAAGAGGAGAATAGATTCTGCTTTTATGTAATGAGCATGACTTCAATTCTTGGCAAAATTTCAGAATAAAATATTAAAGAAATGATTAATGAACTTCTAAAAAAGGAAGTGGTGATCATAATGGAATTCAAATGGCTCCATCAAGAACAGATCTTGTCATATTAACCTTAATTCCTTTTTTGACACACCACTTATGTAAAAAGCTAATAGATATAGTGTAACTAGCTTTTAACAGTGTAGTTGATAAAGTTCTGCTATTTTTATGTAAAATTGGGGGAATATGAGTTAAATGATAATACAATAAGATAATCGGGAGACAGTTGAATGCTCAGATTCAAATAGACATTACTAAAGCTAACATTTATATAGAGCTTATCATATGCAAGACACTGTGCTATGTACTTTAAAATTGTATATTTCATTTGATCCTCACAACAATTCTGGGAAAATAGGTGCTATCATTATCATTTTTATAAATTAAGAAGCTGAGAAAAAGGTTAAGTCCCTTGCCAGGGTCATATATCTCAGACTATCTGAGGGAAGACTTGAACTCAGGTCTTCTTGATTGCAGGTCTGGTATTCTACCCACTATACCAGATTTATCATCAATTTATAAGGAGTTCTAGTGGCCTGTGTTTGCCTCATTACTATTTAACATCTTTATCAATGATTTGAATAAAATCAGAGATAGTTAACCTTATCCATATTACAGATAACATAAATGTAGAGGGGGAGAAGTACACATTGTGTGATAGATTTAGGATCCAAAAATATTTTGACAGACTAGAATAAAGTTGTAAAGGATACTGATCATTCTGGATGGTAGGGGGTATCTAAGACATTGATAAACTAGAACACTGAACTAGATTTTTACTAAAATTATTACTTTTTCAATTTTGAGTTTCAAATTCTTGCCTTTTCTCCATATCCTCTCTCATTTGGAAGACAAGCAGTATGATATCCATTATACATGTGAAACACATAAGACATATTTCCATATTATCATTTTCCCGCAAAAAAGCAAGTAAAGAGAGTAAAAGAAATATGCTTCAATTTGTACTCAGAATTCATTAGTTCTCTCTTTAGAGGTAAATCACATTTTTCATCTTGACTTCTACAGGATTGTCTTGGATCATTATATTGATTAATTTAGCTAAGTTTTTCACAGTTGATCAGCATTATAATATATATAGTATAATATAATATTGCCATTATGTACAATTATGTACAATTCTCATAGTTCTGCTAATTTAATTTTGCATCAGTGTATGATCTTTGTAATATATAACTATAATCTTCTTACTAGTATTTTCTTTACAATTTATTTCATCAATATTCATTAGAGAAATTGGTCTATAGATTTTTTTCTCTCTCATTTTTCCTAAATATTCATTAATTTCACTGACATTGTCAGGTAGATTGGCTTGTATTTTGATATGATGTTTCCTAATTGTTTTAATTTCATTTTCATTTGTGGTATCTTTTATCATTTTTACCATTTTATTTTAGTAATCTGGTTTTCTATTTTTTATCAGATTAACTAATAGATTGCTCCGTTACAGTGGGTTTGTTTTCCCCCTACAAATAGTGCCTACTTGTATTTATTAATGGAATGTAGGGTTTTTTAACTTCCAATTTTATTCATCTCTCTTTTGATTTCCAGGATTTCCATTTTAGTGTTTAATTGGGATTTTAATTGTTCTTTTTTCTAGTTTTTTTAATTGCATATGCATTTCATGGACTGGTTCTTCCTCTCTTTTATTAATGTAAGCATTTAGAAATATATTTTTTCAATTAAGCTTTTCTTTGTATGCCACAAATTTTTAGTGTGTTATCTCATTGTTGTCATTATCTTTGATAGTAATACTGATTGTTTCTATGATTTGTTCTTTGACCTACTCATTTTTTCCTCATGACAATTCTAGGAGGCAAGTACTATTATACCCATTTTACAACTAAGGAAACTGAAGCAAAAAGGATTAAATGACTTGTCCAGTATTACAAAACTAGTAAGTATCTAATGCCATCACGCCATATTTAAATCTAGGTCTTCCTGACTCCGACACAGTTAGTTGTCCTAACCATTAGAGCTATTCAAAAGTGGAAAGGGATGCCTTAGGAGGAAATGAACTGCCTTACAGGAGGTCTTTAAACAAAAACTGTATGATGCTAGAGCTGTTGTCAAAAAGAATTTGTTCATATATTGATTAAACTACATGACTTCTGTAGCCTATACTCTGAGATTCTCTGATGGTTGTATGTGATTCTGCCAAAATGAGAAAACTTTGGTTTCATGGCATGAAAAGTAATAACTGAAATCATTGCTAACTTAAACCAAAGAATACTGGCCTCATGAAATACTAGGACAGTTTTAATCTGGCTTGTTGGTCACCTTGTCTTCATAATTTTTTTTTAAATGTATAAAATGTAGAGGTAGCTATTTTACTGAATGCATAGCATGCAAGGTCTAGATTTATGAAGACTTGAGTTCAAAACTAGCCTCAAACATTTAATAACCCTGTTATCCTGAGCAGTATGAACTGACTGTTTCCTCAACTGTAAAATGGGGATAATAATAGAATCTATTCTCCAGAGCTTTTGTGAGGTTAAAAAAAGGCTTAATACAGTGCCTGGTACATAGTAGACATTTTTTATTGTTGTTTTGCTGTTTCACTCATGATTCTTCATTATCCCACTTAATGATTTTATGACAAAGGTCCCGGAGTAGTTTGACATTTTCTTCTCTAGCTCATTTTTCAGATGAGGAAACTGAGGCACACAGAGTTAAGAGACTTTTCCAGTATCACACAGCTAGTAAGTGTCTGAAGTCAAATTTGAACTTTATCTACTACACTACTTAGATGCCCCAGTAGATACTTAATAAAGGCTTTTTCCTTCCTAATATGTTTTGTACTATATAATTATATGTTATTATCAATAATGTTATCATTAATTTCACTGTCATTTTTACTTGAATTGCATGTACCAGAATATTTCTAAATATATTTCCTGATGAGTGATCAGATATATAAAGATAATCATGCTACTAGTATTAGTATGATTAGTATACTAATACTCATATATCCATCCCAAAGAATTGTATAGAGTAGTAACAAAGGCTCAGGATTCAGATATTACATTTTGTAAAACCTGAGACTTTGCTTAAAGCAAAAGATCCTCTTCTTTCTAGTCCTTCACAATATACTTGCCATCATGCTTATCATGGATTTTAGCCCCTATAGTGGTAAGCATTATTTAAATTTATAGACAAACTTCTTTAGTTATTTTTATTTCCCCCAATGCTTTAGTAATAAGATTAAGTAGACCTATTTCAGGAAAGTAGTGGTTTCATCTTCTTTATATAAACAATGTTGCTGCTTTTAAGATGTTATGCCCTCAAAAATAAGTGGACACCATTGATTTCTAATCCCATGACTCTTTAAATTGCAAACCCTTTCTTCTTGGCTAGACATGAGATAAAGTAATTTGATTAGAAATTTCCATATTATTCGGTCTTACAACTCCTGGAAAGAACAATTTATATAATGGGATAAGACTTGCTGAAGTGTGGCTTCTAGCTATAAGATTGAAGAGAGATTGTGTGACTTCATAATACTCTTCAAACTCTCATTTTGCCCATTTCAATAGCTTGAATTCCATCACATCTAGAACAAAAAAAGTACAAGGATTTCTAGGGCATTTGGGTGGGTTTTCTAAGCATGAAGCTTCTGAAGGTAAGATTTCCAAGAGTATTGATTCTAGTAATGAATAATGTAATAGTTGATGTCCAAAGGGTCATAAGATGCCTTTATTAAGACCATCCAAATACTTAAAGGATTCCCAAAGAGATACCCCAAAGACAAAAGTAGATTTCAATAACAGATTTTGTTAGTCTTTAAACATTACATGACCACTTTATAACTCAATTTTATAAATTCATTATATTAAAAATATCTATTAAATTCATATTATGTGCAAAACACAATAGAAGATGAGGGATTTAGATAAAATGTGATTTGTTTGCACAAATAAAAATAGACCTAATTAATTTGAGAATATTCACTGTTCATGAGTAGGCCAAGTCAATAGAACAACAATGACAATGTTTCCTGAATTAATTTATTTATCTCAGTACCATACCAAACAACATTTGTCATATGATAAGAAGTTCAAAAGAAATGATGAGGAAAGGGAAAAGGTAGGGGTCAGGGCAGAATGTGGACTTATCAGTACCAGATCTCAAAATATACTACAAAACAGCACTCATCAAAACATTTAGTACTATTTAAGAAACAGGGAGGTCTATATGTGAAACAAATTAAGACACAACATGTAGAAATAAAATAGTACAGTAGCCTACTTTTAATAAAGTCAACAACCACAGTTCTGGGAGCAAGAACACTATTCTACAGTACTACTAAGAAAATTGGAAAGCAGTCTGAGAGAAACCAGATAATAGACCAACCTTTTATACCATACAACAGATAGGTATTATATAGAAACAGAGAGGATCAAAGAAGATAAAGTAGATAATTTTATCTGTATAAAATTAAAATTTTGTTGCACAAACAAGACCAATACAGTTAAAATTATAAAGGAAACAAATAACTGGGGTGGGAGGGGGGGGAGAGGAAATCTGTAACATAGAAGGAAATTCAAATATATAACAATAAGACTCATTCTCCAAATGACAAAATTGTCAAAGGATATGAACAACCAGTTTTTTTCTTTTAAATATGTTTTATTTTTCTAATTACATTTAAAGATATTTTTAAACATTTATTTGTTAAAAATGTTTTGAATTCCAAATTTCCCCCCACTTCCCTCATTTCCTTCCCTCCTAAGATAATAAGCAATTTGATGTAGATTGTGCAATCACATAAAGCATTTCCACATCAGTAATGTTATGAAAAAAAGAAACCAACAAAAAGAAAAAAATATGAAAAAATACAGATAAGCAAAATTGGCCAATTGAGAAAGGAGATTCAAAAGATCACAGAGGAAAATAATTCTTTTAAAATGAGAATTGAGCAAATGGAAGCTAATAAAGGAAAACCAAACAAAAAATGAAAAAAGATTGAAAAAAATGTGAAATATCTCATTGGAAAAATAAATGGCCTGGAAAATAGATACAGAAGCAATAATTTAAAAATTATGTGTCTATCTGAAAGTCATTATCAGAAAAAGAGCCTGGCCATCATCTTTCAAGAAATTATTAAGGAAAACTGTCTTGATATTCTAGAACCAGAGGGCAAAATAGAAATTGAAAGAATCCGCCGATAACTTCCTAAAAGAGATTCCAAAATGAAAACTCCTAGGAATATTATAGCCAAATTCCAGAGCCCCCAAGTCAAGGAGAAAACATTGCAAGCATCCAGAAAGAAACAGTTCAAGTATAGTGGAGTCAGGATAACACAAGATTTAGCAACTTCTATGAAGTGCTTAGAATATGATATTCCAGATAGCAGAGCTGGGATTACAACCAAGAAATTACCTACCCAGAAAAACTAAGTATAAAACTGTGTTCCTTCAGAAGAAAAGGTGGCCATTCAATGAAATAGAGGATTTTCAAGTTGAATGGAAAAATTAATTTTCAAGTATAGGACTCTGGAGAAGCATAAAGAGGTAATCAGGAAAGTGAAATCAAGAAAGTGATATTGTAAGGGACTTAATAAGGTTTATCTGTTTACATTCCTACATGAAAAGATGATATTTGTAACACATTAAAACTTTCTCATTATTATGACAATTAGGAATACATATAGACAGAAGACACACATGTGAGTTGAATATAAAGAAATAATATCTTTTTTGAAAATTATAAAATTAAGGGATGAGATGAATGTATTGGGAGAAAAGGAAAGGGAGAAGTGGAATGGTGAAAATTATATGCCATAAAAGAGAGGCAAAAAAAAAAAAGCTTTTGCAGTGGAGAGGAAGAAGGGGATGAAAAGGGAAATGAATGACCCTTACTCTCATCAGAATTAGCTTACAAAGGAAGAAAAGTACATACTCAATGTAGGTATAAAAATCTATCTTACCCTGCAGGAAAATATGAGGGGGAATGAGATATGGAAAGGGGAAAGAGTGACAAAAGAGAGGGCATATTGAGTAGAGAATAATCAGTACTAAAACACTTTTGAGGAGGGGCAAGGTGAAAGGAAAGAGAGAATAAATGGGAGGAAAAATATAATTAGCAATAGTAATTGTAAAAAAAAAAAAGCATTTTGAAGCAAGTTTCTTTGATAAAGCCTCATTTCTCAAACATAGAGGGAATTGAGTCAAATTTATTAAAAGAAAAATTGAGCCATGCCTCAATTGCTAAATGATCGAAAGATATGATCTGTGCCTAAAGGGATATAAATCCATGCATATCCTTTGACCTAACAATATCACTACTAGCCATAAATGTCAAAAGAGTTCTTTTTAAAAAAAGGAAATAACCTATATATACAAAAAATATTCATAGCAGCTCTTTTCTCAGCAAAAACAAAAAAAAAAATGGAAATTGAGGAGATGCCCATCAATTGGGGAATGCTCAATAAATTGTGTTTAAGATGGAATATTATTGTTCTATGAGAAATGATGAGCAGGATGGTGTCAAAAAAAGAAACTGGAAAGTACTCCATGAACTCAAGCAAAGAAAATGTACTGCATACAAAGTAATAGCAATGTCCTCTGAAGGACTTATGAGAAAAATCCTATCCATACCCAGAGAAGGAGCTTATTGTATCTTTTTTTTTTGGCTCAGGCAATTGGGGTTAAGTGACTTACCCAGAGTCTCACAACTAGGAAGTGTTAAGTGTCTGAGATCAGATTTGAGCTCAGGTCCTCCTGATTTCAGGGCTGGTGCTCTATTCGCTACACCACCTAGATACCCCGAACTGTGTCTTAAAAGAAATTGAAGCATTTTTCCCTCTATTTTTTTTAACTTAAGTTTTTTATTTCCATTAGGGTGGGAGATCTATGCTTTCTTTCACAATTTGACTTTTATAGAAATGTTTTGCATAACTTCACATGTGGTTTCTTTATTTGTGGGTGGGGATAAGAGAGAGAAACTAGAACTTAAATTTTTTTTAAAACATGTAATAAAATGTGTTTTTAATGTAACTAGAGGAAAATGTTAAATAATTAAATCAAATATAAAACATTAAGAAATTATGTAGTTTCAGAAAAACCTAGGAAAACACATATGAACTGATACAGAGTGAAATGAGGTAGAACCATAATGAGATATTTATATAACAATAACAAGGAAATTTGAAAGGCTAAAAACTCTGATCAGTGCAATGACCAACCATGATTCCAGATGACTCATGATGAAACATGCCAGTCCTCTTGCCAGGATGGTAAAGCACTCAGAGTGAAAAATTATATAGATATAAGCAGAGAGATAGATGGATGGGTAGATAGGTAGATAGGTGGATAGTTAATTCTGAAATGACTAATGTTGGAACTGCTTTTGTTTGATTATGCATATTTATTACAAAGTTTTGTTCTCTTTTTTTTTCATTAGTGGGAATAGGTGGGAGAGAAAATCTTGTTAATTGAAATAAATCATATTAAATTAAAAGAAAAAAACAAAAATAGGTAAATAGAATCTCTTTTCTCCTGAAACTCATAATTAATAGGATGTTAAGAAATACATGAATATACTTCTTTAATATTTTAAGACTACATGATTTAATTGTAGAAGTATCTTCTAAAATGTTCATTATTACCACATAGTACAACTCCCTTAAACTTGGTACATAATTTTGAAAGTTCCTAGAGACAAAAAATTCATAACCCTGTAGCCCATCTAAAGATGAATGTTTTTGAATTTAGCCAGTCCTCAAATGTCAGATGGATAATCCATTCCCAAGCCTGTGTTCCCTACCATGGTGGACCTGCCAGTGTTTGGCATTCCATTGTTATGACTTAAGAGAACCCATGGTCATAGCTATGCCATAATGGAAATAATAGCTTTCCTCTGAAATTACATTTCATTTATACATTGTTTTTACATCATTGTTTATACATTATCTTCTCCATTAGAATGGAGTTTCTTGAGAAAAGGTTTAAAAGAGTTTTTGCCTTTTACCCACAGTATTTAATATAGTACCTGACATATAGTAAATTCTTAATAAATGCTTGTTGATATTATTGTTGTCTTTGTTGATGATAAAGATGATGAGGATGATTTCAACATATTTAGATATTTAATAGAAAATGGCATATGAAAAGGAGCATTTAGAGTGCTTTGTGCTGGAAATTTAAAGTACTTTGTGAGGTTTAAGTAGGAAGAGAGGTTCTGAGAAACCTCTTGAAAGAACCCAAAAAGGCATCAAAGGAAGAGATGACATTTTATTTGGAGTTTATGAATTTGTGAGAATTCAAAAAGTGAAAATGGGAAAGGTAAAGATTTCAGGCCTAGTGGACATTAAAAATAAAACCATGGAGGTGGAAAGGCAGAAAAAGAACTCATGGAATAAAACATCGCATGGTTTGACTATAATACTAAATAACAAAATAGGAAATGGTGTAAGATGATGCTGGTATAAAATTATGCCTAACTATAGGGGGCCCTAACAACAAAACAAAAGTATTTGAAATACCCTGAGTAAGCAATTGGTAGACACCAATGATATTAAAGCAGAGGAAATGCATAATATTATCCAAGTCAAAAGAAACAAAACAAAAACCAAAAACCTCTCAATTTCTATATAAGGATAAATTCCAGATATGAAATGCAAACTGACTTAGATTGACAAAATCAATTAGCCAGCATTTATAATTTAACTAACCCAAATATTTAGAGTATATTTCCTACAGTGTTATATAAAAGTGGGTACAGATATATGCAAGGCAATAAAAAATATCTATTTCTTCTATTTCTTCAAACACATTTGATTACAAACAAATTCATCATAAGCAATGTTATGAAGAACCTTTTTCGGTCCCCAACCTATTATTTCTATTTCTTTTCATCGCCATGGTGGCACCATATTTTTGTTATGAAAGTAAACCAGTACTAGATGATAGTAAATACATACACAATAAATAAAAGAAAAAAATAATGGGGTTGGACATGATAGAGCCACAAAATAAGTATAACTCTGGTGGCAGAAACAAATATTTTTGTGTTTAAATTCAAACCCGCTGAGGCATATATAGAAAGTTTTAAAGATATTATAAAAGTGCTAATTGTCCTGAATGAGTGGAAAGGGGGGCAAATGGAGTTCTGGCTATCATAGATCTAGCTAGATTTAAGAACTCTCATCTTTTAATGAATTTATGTTTCAGTTTTCATGATTATATCCCAACTGAATGTGGTATCAGGGCAAATTGCTGTTTTTGGATATCATAGAATTAACAAAGAGAGCAGAGAAAACTAAAATCTTAGTTTTACTGAGTAAAATTAGCACTAATTATAGTCATTTATGAGAAACACTTAACCATTTGGAGTTGATGCAGAATAATGACTATGCATATCATTAGGAGAAAGGCAGCCTGGTTCAATAGATAAAAGGCTGACTGACCTTGAAGTATAATTTCAAGTCCCACCACTGATACATATTAACTATGTGATTATTAAACTCAGTGTCCCAGGCAATTCTCTAAGATTAAAAATTAGATTTTCAGGGAAAGGCAGAGAATGATAATAATAGTTACAGTTTATATAGTGCTTTAAGGTTTGCAAAGCACTTTATATAAGTGAGACAGGTGTTATTATTATCCTCATTTGCAGGTTAGGTAACTGAGGTTGCGATTTGCTAATGATTATATGGCTAGTGAGTGTCTAAGGTGGGGCAATTGGATGGTTCAAGGAAGAGAACACTGGCCTTGGAATCAAGAGAATCTTATATGACCCTAGGCAAGTCAATTGTCTTCCTTCAGTTTCCTCATCTATAAAATAAGAAATAAATGTTGAACCATTCCAGTGTCTTTACCAAGAAAACCCCAAATGGGGTCATGAAGAGATGGGCAAGATTGAAAAATGACCTAACAACAGCAAGATCATGTTTAAGGCAGAATTTAAACTCATTTCTTCCTGATTGCAGATGCGATACTCTTATTTGTAAATGTATATGCATGTGTGTATATATATATATATATTATATATGCAGTACATGTGTGTATGCATGAAACTACACACAAAAATATATCTCTACATACTGTGTGTATGTACAAATGTATATACACATGTATATATGTACATTTGTATGTTTTCTTCATGTGTTCTGAATTATATGTTTTTATATGTACTTAGGTACCTATTACTATGTTATAAGGGGTTTATGTATATTCTCTTTGTGTGTTTTAAATTGATTTTATATGTATACATATACCATAGTTATCACCTCACAATTTAAAAAATAGAGGAATATTGTCTATTATGAAGAAAGGACTATTCTAAATACCATAAGGCATAATGCAAAGAGGTATAAAATATAGTGTCTATCCTTAAAATTTTGATCTATTAAGAAAGATTTCACATTCATATAAAAAGGTGTCTAATAAAATAATTCATTTGAGTTCAATTCAGCATTTATTTTGTACATATTACTTAATACAAGACATTAGGCTAAATATTAGGGACAAGGAAAATAATGAATAATGAATAATGAAAGTAGTCTCTGCTTTCAAAGAGATAAATTTCTGCTGTAGGTAATGGCATATGGAGATAATTTGAGGAAGGAAAGGCCACTAGCAGCTAATGGAATCAGGGAAGAATACATAGAGAATAGGCACTTGAACTGAATCTCAATGAGCTGATGTGAGACTCAAATTGTGTGTGTGCGTATGTGCACTGTTTTCATACAATATACATACAAGTGGTATACATACACACAGATTAAACTGATGAGTTTCTCCTGACAATATCCAAGACTATTATTACCCTAGTTCTGGAGATTGCCTCTCTTAATACAGTATAAAGTAAACACCAAAACAGAAATTGCTTAGGAAAGGATCTGAATTTCAAAAGATTCTTGGAAAACTAGTTTGGAAAAAATCAGGATCATACTAACATTTTATGCCATATCTCACAATAAATTAAAAATAATGACTTGACTCAAAATTAGAAAAGAAGCAACTCATATACCTTTCACAACTATGATTAAGAGATATTTGTTGTTTGGGTTCAGTCATGTCTGACTGATCCCATTTGGAGTTTTCTTGGCAAAGAACAGAAATGATTTGCCATTTCCTTCTCTAGTTCATTTCACAGATGAGCAAACTGAAACAAGATGTTTAAGTGACTTGCCCAGGGTCATACAACTAGTGTCTGAGGTCAGATTTGACCTCAGGAATCAGGAAGATTTATTTCTTCCTAATAATAGGCTTAGCATTCTACCCACTATACCACTTTACTGCCTAAGTTAAGAGATATATTATTAATCAAACAAGAAATATAGGCAATCACAAAACATGAAACATAATTTTAATTATATGAAATTAAATAGTTTCTGCACAAACAAATCTAATGCAACTAAGATAATAAAGAAAGCAATTGAATGGGGAAATATTTAGTATCATATTCCTTAGGGGGAAAAATTGGTATCCAAGATATATAAATAATATACATACACAGATATATATATACACCCACATATGTATGTGTGTACATAATACAAATGAATGACAAAAAGCATTCACCAATAGATGAGTGGCCAAAGAATATCAACAAACAGTTCTCAAAAGAAGAACCCATATGAAAGGATACTTCATATCACTAAAAGAAATTTAAAAAAAATAAAAACCTGAGATTTTACTTCATACTCTGCAAATTGGCAAAGATGACCAAAAAAAAAAATGGAATAGCTCATTGTTGGTAGGATGTGGAAGACAGGCACACTAGTGCATTATTGATGAAGCTATGAATTAGCACAAACATTTTGGAAAAAGCAATTTGGAATTATGTAAATGAAGTGCCTAAAATGTCTATCTCCTTTAATGTAAAGAATTAACTCCTAGATGTTCCAATCTATATATTACAAAATATTTCTAGAAGTACTTTTTGTGGACATGGAGGAGATAAGTCCTCTGTTTTTCTTTATACTGAGCTTCCCTGATAAGGCTTGGGAGGATAGGGTAATTAGGGGAGGTGGAGAATGAGTGGCTGGTTTTAATAACAGATACATCCTTGCAGTAGTTTGTAGCTTCATTTCTGGAGCCTCTTCTAATTCTCCTGAAGCCAGTCAAGGTATTGGTGGGAGGGTGAGAAAAGGGGTGTTTAGGAAATAGAAGACATTATACTCTAGATGGTCTTTTTCCTTCTATTGAATAAGACCACACGTCTACCTCACCCCTATCTTTCATCATCCTGCAAAGGGAAAGGAATGAATTTTTCTCTAGTGCTTGCCAGACATTGTACTAAGTGTTTGTGCAAATATTCCAAATGATCCTCACAAAAACCCCCAAGAGGTCGGTCCTGTTATTATCCCCATTTTTATGGGGATTCTGAGGCAGGAAGAAATCCAAATAACTTACCTAGGATCACACAGCTAGGAAGTGTCTGATGACTCAAGGCCCAGCTTTCCATCCACTGTGCCATCAACTGCTTCTAAAAGGCAAAAAGGGGATGGAAGAGGGCATAAAATACAGGTCACTTTCCCCCAGAATTAAAAGAATCAATAATTTCTTTTCAAAGGGAGAGACTTCCTTGAAGATAAGAAAATTTCTACAAAACTTGGAAGATTGGGGAAGGGTCCCCATTTCACCCCCTTTATAGATGAAGAAACTGTCACCCAGAGATGGTATTTGTCCAGGGTCACAAATGCTTGAGCTCAGCACTTTGTTCACTGGCCTTTGCTGCTCATTCTGGGGGAAGTTGACCACATGGACTACACCTGGGGAAAAGGAGGAGGGGAAATTCAGCTTCTCTTTTCCTACCCCAATATGATTGTCTCTCTGCTGAGATAGGTTGAGACACTGGACCTGACTCCTCCTAGTCTGTGGCCCTTGCATAGTGGCAGGGATCCATATCAGGGCCAGCAAGGTCCTCTCCACTTCTTAGTGCTTCAGGGTGTCCTCTTCCTGTTTTTCTACTTCCGGTATAAGTTGTGTTCCCAGGAAGCCCCAGGTCACAAAATCACCACAAACTAAACTTATACAATTAGGCCATTGTTTCATCATCTGCCTTTGGATAAAACCCTGAAATCAGGAATACCTGAATTTGAAGCCTGCCTCAAATTCTTGGTATTATGAGACTCTGATAAATCACCATTCATCATCATTAAGGCCTTTATATATAAACTAAAAATAATATCACATTCCTCATAAGATCATGATTAGGGTCAAATGACAAAATAGATTTAAAGTGCTTTGTAACAAGGAAGAAAAGGAAGGAAGGAAGGAAGGAAGGAAGGAAGGAAGGAAGGAAGGAAGGAAGGAAGGAAGGAAGGAAGGAAAAGAAAAAAATTACTTTTTGTAGTAGCAAAGAAAAAAAGCAGATGCCTCTTGATAAGGAAAATACTAAAAACAATTATGGTATATGGATGTGATCGAATATTATTGTGCTGTAAGGAATAATGAATAAGGTTAATCTAAAGAAATATTAAAAAACTTACATGATCTGATACAGAATGAAACAAGAATAAATGATAACTACAAGAACATAAATGAAAAGAATAACCACTAAGGTGAATTTTGCAGAATCACAGAAAAGTGTGGTCCTGAAACAGAGGCATTTCTGAAAAGACACATCTTCCCCCTGCAGAAATGAGAGGTTCTTGGGTATAGACACTGTACATATTCTCAAAAATTTTATCCTTTGTTATATCCATTGTGTTTTTTAACCATTGGTATATTCAGTATATCCATTGGTTTTGCTAGGGATTTTTTTTTCCTTTTTCTTTCTTTTTCTTCATTTAAGATATTCTTTTTTTGTGTGTGGGATGGCTTTTTGAGAGGAATACAGCTAAGGGATCCTTAGAGAACTATGGGAGATATAAAAAGAAAGGAGAGCAATAAATGCATTTTTAAAATATAGATTACATGAGCCAGTTCCTTAGTTTTATATCTTGACTTTGTAGTTTCAAAACTTAAATCCATAAACTATGGCACACTGAAAACTGTTTAAGACAGGTATGATTTCAGTCTGGAGCCAGCTGAGTTATACAATCCCTGAGCGTAGACTGACACTGTGGATCTTTTGTAAGCATCTTTTCTGCCACACATAAAAACAAGGCCTTAGTTATTGTTACAATTTTTCTAATCCTTGATCATTTCACTGATACATTACACTGATACACTAAATAAAACCATTTCTTATAATGTTATTAGTTCATTTTTCAAAGAAATAAAAAAGAATTTATAGAAACCACAGAAATCAAATGAATATAAGAAGACTATTTAAATAGACCAACTCAAATATGTTCTGGCACACAATAACTACCATAATAAAAAGTTAAGACCAAAAAATTCAGATCTTTGAATTTATTTAAGGGGTCATTTTAATACAGAATGGATTTATGAAGATCATTATTTTTATAAAGAAAACATATGTGGCTCACAGATACCAAGAAATTATACTCTTCTCCAGAATACATTAACTATTTTACAAAAAATACTTCTTTTTTTTAATTTTATTTTATTTGCAAAACATATGTGTGGGTAATTCTTCAACAATAACCCTTACATAGCTTTCCGTTACAAAATTTTTTCCCCCAAACTTCCCCACCCCTTCCCTAGATGGCAGGATATTCACTACATGTTAATTATGTTAAAATATTGGCAAATCGAATATATGTATACATATTTCCAAACTTATCATTGTTGTGCAAGAAAAATCTTATCTGCACAAACGATATATCAGATAAAGGAAACACAATGTAAGCAAACATCAATCAAGGAGTATGAGAATGTTATGTTGTGGCCCACATTTCGCATCCCTCTCTCTGGGTGTATATGGCTTTCTTCAGTGAACAATTGGAGGTGGTTTGAAACATATCATTGTTGAAGAGAGCCATGTCCATCAGAATTAATTGTCATATAGTACTGTTGTTGCCGTGTATAATGATCTCCTGGTTCTGCTCATTTCACTCAGCATCAGTTCATGTAAGTCTCTCCAGGCCTCTCTGAAATCATCTTGCTGGTCATTTCTTACAGAACAATAATATTCCATAATATTCATATACCATAATTTATTCAGCCATTCTCCAATTGAAGGGCATCTATTCAATTTCCAGTTTCTAGCCACTACAAAAAGGGCTGCCACAAACATTCTTGCACATGTGGGGCCTTTTCCTTTCTTTATGATTTCTTTGGGATATAAGCCCAATAGAAATGCTGCTGGGTCAAAGGGTATGCACAGTTTGATAACTTTTTGAGCATAGCTCCAAATTGTTCTCCAGAATGGCTGTATCCGTTCACAGCTCCACCAACAATGCATCAGTGTCCCAGCCCTCCCACAACCCCTCCAACATTCATCATTAACTTTTCCTGTCATTTTAGCCAATCTGACAGGTGTGAAGTGGTACCTCAGGGTTGTCTTGATTTGCATTTCTCTGATCAACACTGATTTGGAGCACCTTTTCATATGACTATAAATAGTTTTAATTTCATCCTCTGAAAATTGTCTGTTCATATCCTTTGACCATTTATTGATTGGAGAATGGCTTGAATTTTTATAAATATGAGACAATTCTCTATATATTTTTGAGATGAGACCTTTATCAGAACCCTTGAATGTAAAGATGATTTCCCAATTTATTACTTCCCTCCTAATCCTGTCTGCATTGATTTTGTTTGTACAAAAACTTTTTAACTTAATATAGTCAAAGTTATCTATCTGGTTTTCAATTAAGAGTTCCAGTTCTTCTTTGGACACAAATTTATTCCATCTCCAAAGGTCTGAGAGGTGAACTATATTACATTCCTCTAATTTACTTATAGTATCACTCTTTATATCCAGATCATGAACCCATTTAGATCTTATCTTGGTATGTGGTGTTAGATGTGGGTCAAGCCCTAATTTCTTCCACACTAGTTTCCAGTTTTCCCAGCAGTTTTTGTCAAATAGTGAATACTTATCCCAAAAGCTGGGGTCTTTGGGTTTATCAAAAACCAAATTGCTATAGTTATTGCCTAGTTTGTCTTGTGATTCTATCCTATTCCACTGATCGACTACTCTATTTCTTAGCCAGTACCAAATGGTTTTGATGACCGCTGCTTTATAATATAGTTTTAGATCTGGTACAGCAAGTCCACCATCGTCAGCCTTTTTTTTTTCATTAATCCCTTTGAAATTCTTGACCTTTTGTTTTTCCAAATGAACTTTGCTACTATTTTTTCTAGTTCTGTAAGATAATTTCTTGGGAGTTTGATTGGTATGGCACTAAATAAGTAAATTAGTTTGGGTAGTATTGTCATTTTTATTATATTCGCTCATCCTACCCATGAGCATTTTAAGTTTTTCCAATTGACTAGGTCTGATTTGATTTGTGTGGAAAGTGTTTTGTAATTTAGTTCATATAGTTCCTGACTATCCCTTGGCAGATAAATTCCCAAATATTTTATACTATCAACAGTTATTTTGAATGGAATTTCTTTTTGTATCTCTTGCTGCTGAACTTTATTGGTAATATATAAAAATGCTGATGATTTATGTGGATTTATTTTGTATCCTGCCACTTTGCTAAAGTTGTGAATTGTTTCTAGTAGTTTTTTAGTTGAGTCTCTAGGGTTCTCTAAGTATACCATCATGTCATCTGCAAAGAGTGATAATTTGGTTTCTTCACTACCTACTCTGATTCCTTTTATCTCTTTTTCTTCTCTTATTGCTGAAGCTAACATTTCTAACACAATATTAAATAGTAATGGTGACAGTGGGCAGCCTTGTTTCACTCCTGATCTTATTGGGAATGGTTCTAGTTTGACTCCATTACATATGATGCTTGCTGAAGGTTTTAAGTAGATACTACTAATCATTTTAAGGAAAAGCCCATTTATTCCTATACTCTCCAGTGTTTTTAATAGGAATGGGTGTTGGATTTTATCAAAGGCTTTTT
The DNA here is from genome assembly GCA_023553655.1 of Myrmecobius fasciatus. NCBI lineage: Eukaryota > Metazoa > Chordata > Mammalia > Dasyuromorphia > Myrmecobiidae > Myrmecobius > Myrmecobius fasciatus. Next base: position 71,404 of record JAJPUD010009672.1, read on the forward strand.
CTGCATCTATGGAGATAATCATATGGTTTTTATTAATTTTGTTATTAATATAATTGATTATGCTAATAGTTTTCCTAATATTGAACCAGCCCTGCATTCCTGGTATAAATCCTACTTGGTCATGATGTATTATCCTGGGGATGACTTTCTGTAATCTTGTTGCTAAAATCTTATTTAAAATTTTTGCATCACTGAGTGAAATGAGCAGAACCAGGAGATCATTATACACGGCAACAACAGTACTATATGACGATCAATTCTGATGGACATGGCTCTCTTCAACAATGAAATGTTTCAAACCACCTCCAATTGTTCACTGAAGAAAGCCATATACACCCAGAGAGAGGGATGTGAAATGTGGACCACAACATAACATTCTCATACTCCTTGATTGATGTTTGCTTACATTGTGTTTCCTTTATCTGATATATCATTTGTGTAGATAAGATTTTTCTTGCACAACAAT
>JAJPUD010009673.1:0-25733 GCA_023553655.1 Myrmecobius fasciatus
GTATGATTATCAATTGTGAATGACTTAGATATTCTCAGCAATGCAATGATTCAAGATACTTTTGAAAGATTTAATGATGAAAAATGTTATCCATATACAGAGGAAAATACAGAAGTCTTAATGGAGATCAAAGCAAGTGTTTTTCTTTATTTTTCGGGGCAGGGGGTTGTCTGTTTTCTTTCTCCACATGACTGACATGAAAATATGTTTTGCATGACTACACATGTATAACCTACTCAAATTGCTTGATTTCTCAAAGAGGGGGAAGGAGGAAAGAGGGATGAGGAACATCTAAAACTCAAAAAATATTTTTAAAAGAATTTTAAAATTTCTTTTTATGTATAATTGGGAGAAAATAAATAAATAAATCTCTCTGGAAGGTTCCTCCATTAGACAATGTGATCATGTCCATTAGTGCATTGTTGAGGGGACATAGGAAATTTCTGGTGATTGCATGACTGTGACCAAGTTGAACAAAGTCTTGTGAAACAATATCCTCTCTCTAAAGTTTATAATAGCAAAGTGACAGCTCTGATTACTCCTTTGGACTTCTCTTTTATTTTCTTTTGTTCAAAACATAGAACAGTAAGCTACAGAGAAGTCTTAATCATTTGTGGAAGGTAGTGGGTGAAGTGGGTAAAAAATAACACTACTAAGAGAAGGGGAAGATGTGATAGTACATAAGGTAGTGAAATAAAAAGACTATTAAGGACAGAGTCGAAAGAGAAAGTATAAGTATATACAGGGGAGAAAATAAGATGGAAGAAAATACAGAGCTGGTAATCATAATTGTGAATGTGAATGGGATGAACTCTATCATAAAATGGATGTGAATAGCAGAGTCGATTGAAAAACAGAATCCTACAATATGTTTTTAGGAAGAAACAAATTTGACACAGAGAAATAGAGAGTAAAGGTAAAAGGATCAAACATAACTTATTGTTTCAGCTGAAATAAAAAAAAAAGCTGGATTAGCAAATCTGATCTCAGATAAAGCAAAAAGTAAAAATAGATCTTATTAAAAAAGAGAAGCAAGGAAAGTACAACTTGATAAAGGGTACCATAAACAATGAAGTGGTAACTATATTTAACAGTATATATCCCAAATGGCAAAGCATGCAAAAGAGAAAAATTTAATCCTGTTATAGGAAGAAATAGACAGCAGAACTATATTAGTAGGGGACCTCATGCTTCTCCTCTCCGAATCAGACAAATCTAACCACAAAATAAACAACAAAGAAACTAGGGAGTTTAATAAGGTCCTAGAAAACCTAGTTATAATACAACTCTAGAGAAAACTTAAAAAGGACAGAAAGGAATATACATTTTTCTTGGCACTAAATGGCACCTACACAAAAATTGAGTATGTGTTTGGCTTAAAAATGTCACAATCAAATGCAGAAAGGCAGAAATAATAAATGCTTCCTTTTCAGATCCTTATGCCATAAAAATTATATGCAATAAAGGGCTAGAGAAAGACAGACTAAAAACCAATTGGAAATTAAATTATCTAATTCTCCAAAATGAGTATTCAACAATAAATCCAAGAAACAATCCATAATTTCATCCAAGAGAATGATAATAATGCGACAAAACACCAAAACCTATGTGACACACCCAAAAAAGATCTTAGGGAAAATTTTGAATCTCTATATAGCTACATAAATAAAATAGAGAAAGAGGAGATGAATGAATTGGACATGCAACTAAAAAAGCTAGAAAAGGAACAAATTTTAAAATCCCAATTAAATATCAAATTAGAAATTCTGAAACTCAAAGAACAGATTAATAAAATTGAAACTAAGGAAATTATTTAACTAATTAATAAAACTAAGTTGGTTTTATGGAAAAGCCAAAAAAACAGATCAACCTTTAGCTAATTTGATTAGAAATAAAGTAAAGAAATAAACCAAATCACGAGCATCAAAAATGAAGGAGTGAATTTATCATCAATAAAAAAGAAATAAAAGCAATTACTAGGAGTTATTTTGCCCAAGTGTATGGCAGCAAATCTACCTGAAATGGATGAATATTTACAAAAATATAAATTACTCAGATTTACAGAAGCTGAAATATATTGATTGTTTAAATTGTCCCATTTTAGAAAAATTAATTAAGTAAGCCATCAATGAATTCCTTCAGAAAAAATCTCCTGGGTCAAATGGATTTGCAATTGATTTCTGCCTAACATTTATAGAACAATTAATTCCAAAACTATGTAAACTATTTGGAAAAATAGGTCAAGAAGAGTACTGCCAAGTTTCTTCCATGACACAAATATAGTATTGATAACTAAACCAAGAAGCATCAGAACAGAGAAAGAATATTACAGACCAATCTCCCTAATAAATATTGATTCAGAAAATTTAAATAAGATATTAACAAAGATAGTAAATCAGCATTCAAACGGATAATCCACCATGACCAAGTGCGATTTATACCAAGAATGCAGGGCTGCTTCAATATTAGAAAAACCACAATCAATAACAATTGATATCATCAATAACAAAGCCAACACAAAACATATGATAATGTCAATATATGCAGAAAAAGCTTTTGATGAAATACAGCTCAAACTCTAAGAAAAACACTAGAGAACAGAAGGATAAAAGATTTCCTTAAAATAATAAGTAGCATCTATATAAAACCAACAGCAAGCATAATTTTTAATGGAGAGAAGCTGAATGCATTCCCAATAAGATCAGGGGTGGGGGCAGCTAGGTGGTGCACTAGTTAGAGAATGAGCCCTGAAGTCAGGAAGACCTGAATTCAAATCTGGTCTCAGACACTTAACACTTTCTAGCTGTGTGACTCTGAGCAAGTCACTTAACCCCAATTGCTTCAGGAAAAAAAAAAAAAAAGACCAGGAGTGAAATAAAGGTATACATCATCACCACTATTACTCAACATTGTATTAGAAATGTTGGCTTTAGCAATAAGAAAAGAAAAAAAAAAGAAAAGAAAGGAATTAGAATAGGTAATGAGGAGATAAATGATGTAGATAATGATGATATATTTAAAGAATCCTAGAAAATTATCCAAAAACCTACTTGAAACAAATCACAGCTTTACCAAAGGTGCAAGATATAAAATAAACACACACAAATGATCAGTATTTCCATATATTAGTAACAAAGACCAGCAGCAAGAGATAGAAAGAGACATTCCATTTAAAATAACTAAAGACAAAATAAAATGTTTGAATGTCTACCTATAAAGACAAATCTAGGAATTATATGAAAACTATCACAAAACACTTCTTTCACAATTGGAAAAATATCAATTGCTCATGAGTAAGCCAAGCTAATATAGTAAAAATGGCAATTCTGCCTAAATTGGTCTATTTGTTCTATGTCATATCAATCAAACTGCCAAAATGTTATTTTATAGAAATAGAAAAAATAATAACAAAATTCATCTGGAAGAACAAAAGGGCAAGAATATCAAGGGAATTAATAAAAAAAAATATGAAGGATGGTGGTTTAACAGTATCAGACATAAAAGTACATTATAAAGCAGCAGTCATCAAAATTATTTGGTACTGATTAAGAAATAGAGTGGTGGATCAGTGAAAAAGATTAGATACACACACACACAATCAATGCCTATAGTAATCTAGTATTTCATAAACCCTCAACTTCAATTTCTGGGATAAGAATTCAAAATTTGACAAAAATTACTGGAAAAACTAAAAGAACATGTCAGAAACTCAGCATAGACCTACATCTCATAACTCATAAAAATGCTAAAAATCAGTAAATGCTTCAGGCATAAATGATACCATAAGCAAATTGGGAAACCAAAGGATAAATTTACCTATTAGATCTTTGGAGAAGGGAGGAATTTGTGACCAAAGAACTAGAGATATTATGAAAAACAAAATGGACAACCCTGATTACATTAAATTTAAAAGGGTTTGCAAAAACAAAACCAACAGAAACAAGATTAAAAGAGAAGTAAAAAAGCTAGGCAAAAATTTTACAGCCAGTGTTTCTGATAAAGTTCTCATTTCTAAATATATATAAAGCACTCTGTCAAATTTATAAGAATACAAGTCACTCACCAATTGAAAAATGATCAGAGTATAAACAGGCAAGTTTTAGATGATGAAATTAAAGCCACTTCTAGTAATAAAAAATGTTTGATATCACTATTGATTAAAGAAATACAAATTAAAATAACTTTTAGGTACCACCTCACACTTTTCATATTGGCTAATATAACAGGAAAAAGTAATGATAAATGTTGGATAGAATGTCAGGAAACTGGGAAAGTAATGCATTGTTGATGGAACTGTGAAATGATCCAAACATTCTGGAGAATAGCTATCAAATGCAAAAGGCTATCAAATTATGCATACCCTTTGACACAGTAATACCATTACTAGGTCTGTACCCCAAGCAAATCATAAAGGAGGGAAAAGCACCCACATCAGCAAAAATGTTTGTAACAGCTCTTTTTATGGCTGCAAAGAATTAGAAAATGAGTAGATGTCCATCAATTGGAGAACAGCTGAATAAGTTGTATAATAGCAAGATAATACAATATTATTCTATAAAAATGATGAACAATCTGGTTTTAGAAGGACCTGGAAATATTTACACAAATTGATGGAGAGCAAAATAAGTAGAACCAGTAATACACTGTACACAATAACAGGAAGAATGTGTGATGATTAACTATGAAAGAAATGATTCTTCTCGTGGTTCAGTAATCCAGTGCAATGCCAATAGACTTTGGATAGAAACTGTTATCTACATCCAGAAAAAGAACTATGGCGATTGAATATAAATCAATACATTCAATTTTCAATTCTTTTTTTCTGTTTTGTTTTTCTCTCCCATGGTTTTTTCCTTTTCTTCTGATTTTTCTCTCCCAACATGATTCAGAAAGCAATGTGTATTCAAAATAAATAAATTTTTTTTTTCAGAGTCCAGTTGTTCAATGTATGAGCATTTATTCTTTACAAACTGGGAAATACTATAGTTAATTTATTGTTTTGTTGATTTCTAAATTAAAAAATTACTACAGAAAATGTTAATAATGGAGAATGAATGTGCTTTTTGGAAAGCCAGTTTTTAAAAACTTATTAGCAATAGCCCTGCATATCTATGCTTATCCTTCAGTCTATTATACTTTCTGCTCATATCTACCTACTAATATACCCCTTTCTTTTAGACAAAACTCCATAGAACTCAACTCCCCAAATATTTTTCAGATAAATGCATAACCATTCTTCCCTTATCTTGTCCAGCTGCTTATTAAAAGTTTCACCATATTTAAAAGACAGATGTCTCTGAAAAATAATCAGAGGAATTAGTTACAACCTTTCATAAACTCCAAATGGAGGCAGAAGTGTCATGCTTCACCATAGATGCAGTTGCACAATTCTGAGGTTAAGAATATCTGTGTGAAATGCCTGACAATTATCATATATCTGAGGAATTTATAATTTGCCCTACAATATTTTCTTTATCCTACATTTTTTTCTTTTTTGATCCTGAACCAGAAATCAAATATAACAAAGGGCAGCTTGTGCAGCATCAGATGCCCTAAGTCATAGTTGAAATAATTTTGTTTCATGGAGCTGGTATTTTCCTTTTTAGTAGCATGTAGAATTCATAAGGTCATGCTTCTGAGTCTCTGCTTGAGAAAAATAAAAATGCCAATATTTAAAAGAATGTAATAAGAAACTCATAATTATTCATGAAATGGAGAGACTTTACTTGGAGATTATTTTTTTTCTTTATTCATCTCATTCCTGCATTTTTCTACTATTATAACAATACCCAGGAATCTAAAGTACTAAGCCTATGCATGAATGAATAGATAGAAAGATAGATAGATATTGATAAATAGATTATTTATATAGGTAGATGAATAGATAAAATATACATGTATATCTGATAGACACATAATATATATGTACAAATACACACATATATACATATATATAATCTCCAAAATATGTACTCTTTCTGGTATAATGTATATATGTACGTATTTGTATATATGCATATGTAGACATATGTGTATGTAGATATAGTCAGTTATCTGTATACATACATACACATGTACATGGAAATCAGAAAGAATATTCATTTTAGAGTAAGAAAATATGGGTTCAAATTGTGGTTGCACCACTGATTACCAGTATGACCTTGAGAAAGTCACTTAACTTTTTGATGATTCATTTTTTTTTTTTTTTGCTTTTTGCTGAGGCAATTGGGGGTTAAGTGACTTGCCCAAGGTCACACACAGCTAGGGAATGTTAAGTGTCTGAGACCAGATTTGAACTCAGGTCCTCCTGACTTCAGGGCTGGTGCTCTAACCACTGCGCCACCTAGCTGCCCCTGATTCATTTTTCTTAATAGCAAAATGAAGTTGTCCCAGACACCTTTCAAAGTCCCTGCCATTTCTATAGTTATGATTTTTTGATCCTAATACATATGTAAAAATTCTATAATTATGTCTCCTTATAAGCAAAAAGTATTCTAAGGAATATGAAGATCTTCTAATCTTTTACATTTGCTCTTAGCATAATTCTTTCTGATCTATTCCAAGAAATATCATTCACAGACATTGTACTGGATGACATGGAAATGTAGCCTCTATTGATATTATTGCTGACATATCTATGCTATTATAGTTTATTTTAATATATGAAATTGAATTATAAGGGGGAAAGTATTAGAATTTACTTTCATGTTGAAAATAAGTCACCCCAGCTTTTGGGATAAATACTCACTATTCGGCAAAAACTGCTGGGAAAATTGGAAACTAGTGTGGAAAAAATTAGGGCTTGACCCATACCTAACACCACATACCAAGATAAGATCTAAATGTGTTCATGATCTAGATATAAAGAGGGACTTTGTAAGCAAGTTAGAGGAACATAGTATAGTTTACCTCTCAGACCTGTGGAGATGGAATAAATTTATGTCCAAAGAAGATCTGAAACTCTTAATTGAACACTAGATAGATAATTTTGATTATATTAAGTTAAAAAGTTTCTGTACAAACAAAACTAATGCAAACAAGATTAGGAGGGAAGCATCAAATTGGGAAATCATCTTTACATTTAAGACTTCTGATAAAGGCCTCATTTCTAAAATATATAGAAAATTGTCTCATATGTATAAGAATTCAAGCCACCCTTCAATAGATAAGTGATCAAGGGATATGAACAGACAATTTTTAGATGATGAAATTAAAACCATCTCCAGTCATATGAAAAGTTGCTCCAAATCACTATTGATCAGAGAAATGCAAATTAAGACAACTCTGAGGTACCATTACACACCTGTCAGATTGGCTAAAATGACAGGAAAAGATAACGATGAATGTTGGAGGGGATGTGGGAAAACTGGGACAGTAATACATGGTTGGTGGACCTGTGAACGGATCCAAGCATATGGAGAGCAATTTGGAGCTATGCTCAAAAAGTTATCAAACTGTGCATACCCTTTGACCCAGCAGTGTTTCTATTGGGCCTATATCCCAAAGAGATCTTAGAGAAGCGAAAGGGACTGACATGTGCAAGAATGTTTGTGGCAGCCCTTTTTGTAGTGGCTAGAAACTGGAAACTGAATAGATGCCCATCAATTGGAGAGTGGCTGAATAAATTATGGTATATGAATGTTATGGAATATTATTGCTCTGTAAGAAATGACCAGTAGGACGATTTCAGAGAGGCCTGGAGAGACTTGCATGAACTGATGCTGAGTGAAACGAGCAGAACCAGGAGATCAATATGCACAGCAACAACAATATTACATGATGATCAATTCTGATGGACATGGCTCTCTGCAGCAAAGAATTGTCTCAAACCAGTTCCAGTTGTTCACTGAAGAAAACCATATACACCCAGAGAGAGGGATATGAATATGGACCACAACATAACATTTTCATGCTCTCTATTGAGGTTTTCTTGCATTGTGTTTCCTTTCTCTGATTTTCTTTTTTTTTCCTTGTAGACAGGATTTTTCTTGCACAACTTGTCAAGTATTTCAACATTATTAACATGTTGTGGACTTCCTGCCATCTAGGGGAGGGGAGGGGACTGGGGGTAAAATTTGTAATGGAAAGCTTTGTAAAGATCAATGCTGGGGAACTACCCATACATATGTTATACAAATAAAAAGCTTTAATAAAAAAAAAAGAAAAAAAAAGAAAATGTCTATTCCATTGGGGCCAAGAGAACCTGTTCAAAGCATTTTATGTGTCTAAATTTGATGAAAATTTCCTAAAAGTAATGGTCATTGGATATTTCCAAATTTCCAGCTATATTAGTAGCTCTTTTGATTCTCTATAAGAAGTTTCAATCTTGAATAACTTTCAATCAGAACATGTCCATCACACAGTATGTTAGTAGATTCAATAAAAAGTAAAGTTTCTAACAAGTAAATAACCTGGAAAGTTTTGTATTATCTACATGGACAGGAAATTCTGAAGGATAAGAGAGAACAGATATATAAGGGAGATTGATATGGAACTCTAGCTATTCTTATTAAGGAAATGAAAGTACAGTAGGAAAAGAAAAAGAAATTTTGACAATATGTTATGACAATAACAAAGAGATGATTATTAGACACATAGAGTTTTGCTTTTAGAGCTGAGATTGAAGATCAAATCTTAGCTTTCCTTGTACCTATATTTAAAAGATAAATGTAGTGAGGATGAGATAAAGTTAAATATGCTTTTTCTGTCTTATGAATTTTTTTCTGGTACCTTCATTCCAGAAATTCTTATAATTGACTATTGAATAGGACAGAATTACAAATGAAGGGGAGTTATGCAAAAATATTAATTATAAGAAAACTTCTGTCAAAGTTGAGTAAAAATAGACTCCACAACAGAGGGAAAAGAAGTCAAGGTATCTTTTTGTTTTAAATTTCGATTGACCTGGGCTTGTCAACTAGATTCTCATAGAGTCTAAAGTCAGGTATTTCTACTGTTGTGCAGTAGAAAGGGGCTGGGTATCATTATGTCTTAGATCATAGAGGTAGAAAAATGTGCATTGCTTGCTTTTGTTTTTAAAGGACCTACATTCCCCAAGACAACTCTCCCCTTTCTCCACCTAGAAGGCCACACCTTCTAATGGAGTATGGAGAGGGAGAAAAAAATTTAAAAAGACAATTCAACAAACCTAACCTACACATTAATCCTAATTGACAAGCTATGCAGTTTTCTATATCCATATTGTTGCACCTATGCAAAAAAAAAAAAAGCTACATTCTTATATTTGGTATGGGGCAAGGGGAGCTTTTAGTATCATCTCATTAAACTATAGCATGGAGCTCCTTTTTTGTGGTTATTATAGTTACATATACCTATACTTATTTATTTGTTGTTATGCTTATTTAAACCTATACACATACACACACATACATACATATATATGTATATACATTAGCTGTTTTATTCCTTTAGGATCAATTCATTTGTCTTCATATTAATTATCAACATAAAGAAACGTTTTATCACATTCAATTTAATTAGCTTTTCTCCAATTGATGAGCATCAGATTTTCAGTGTTTACCTACTACAATAAAAGACTATAAATATAAAAATTGAGACTTTTTTTTCTATAACTTTCTTTGGAATCATACCTTGCAAGAGGTTTTCTGGGTCAAAGAGAAAGAAAAATTTTTTAATTTCTTTCAGCATAATTTCAGAACATTTTTGAGAATGGCTTTCTAATTCATATCTCCAACCAGTAATGTATCAATATGCCTGTCTTTTCACAGCTTCTCCAATATTGTTTAGGTTCATCCTTTGCAATCTTTGCCAATATTGTAGAAAGTATTATTATTATTATCATTTCTTTTTTAAGTCCCTGAATTATTGTTAAATATTGTCAGGATTTTTATCCTAAGAATTAAAATTGCTAACTCCTGATTCAACATTTCTATCATTAATTTAAAAGCTGTATCATATTTCAGGATACAGAAAATTAGAATAGCATCAAAAATTGACAAGGATATGCATGATTCATGCTATAGTAGGAAGTGTTTTACTACTATTCAAATGCCTCTATAAATATAAAAATAATGGCTTTTTTATCATCAACTTTTTCTGGATGCATATCTTGAAAGAGGTTTTTTGGGTTTAAGGGAATGAAAAACACTGTAAACCTGAAATTAATCAATTAGATGATTCCACATGAGTCCATTGTGATGTGTCCAGATAAAATAAGTGAGAGTCAAAATTACCTGTCAATACCAGCATCATTTTTGTACAAAGCTATTCCAAGAAGATGAAAACATTTTCCATAATCATTATTTTAGGATCTGTCATAAATGCATAAATAAGATACAAAGTTCTATGACTTTGGGGAAATCATTTACCTTAGAATAACAATAATTTTAATCTGTAAAATCATTTTGTAAAGGACATTTTGCCCAAGTATAAAATAATTATGTAGAAGACAGAAGAAATAATGTGAAAAATTACAAGTTTTTTTCTAACTCTAATAATGACAACTGCAATGCCTTATGATGGTGTGCAAGATATGATTAGCTCTCACTGTATTGGAGTTTACACTCAAAAGGAGATAAGACCGGCATACAAATTCCTACAAAGCAAAGTAACATACTCAGATTTCTTCTGTCACTAGTCCCTTCATCCATTTCTCACATGAAAAAGTGCACCCCTCTCCTTGAGAAATCAAGTCCCATCTACTCTTGAAGACCGTTCCTTCTATCATCCTCATTTTGTATATAATCTTCAATTTCTCTTTTTCTATTGGCTATTTCCCTAAATTTACAGTAAACATGCCCAAATCTTCCCAATCATGACAAAAAAATTACTTGATGCATTAATTCCTGATAGCTATTATCCTAAATTTCTGCTCCACTCTTTGGCTAAACTTTTGTAAAAGACTTTCTTCAATCTTTATGTCCATTTCTTTTCCATTTATTCTCTTAATTCTCTGTTCTGCCATCATACAACTGAAACTGCTCTCTCCAAACTTACTAGTAATTACTTTACTGCAAAATTGAATGGCTTTTTCTCAATCTTCATTCTTAACTTCTCTAAAGCCTTTGGCCCCTTTTTTGAAACTTTCTTCTCTAAGTTATTGCAACAGTGCTCTCTGTATAGTTTTCTGTTTATCTGACCACTCCTCAGATTTTTTTTGCTGGATTTTCATCTAGGCATATCCCATTAACATCAATTGTTCTCTAAAGTTCTGTCCTAGTTCTTTATCTATTCTCTCTTTAAATTCTTTTACTTGGTGATCTCATCATCTCCAGTGGATTCAGTTATCATCTCTATACATATGGTACTTAGATCTATTTACCCTTAGGTCTTTATTGGCTCCAGTATCATATTTCAAATTGTCTATTCAACATCTCAAATTAAATTTCCCATATACATCTTAAATTCTACATGTGCAAAACTGAATTCATTTTTTCCCATTATGATCTCCTTTTCTTGTTTCCTTATGTCTGTCAAAGAACCTACCATCCTCCAAATTACTCAGGTTTGCCACCTAGTTGTCATTTTTAACTCCTCATACTTTCTTATTTCACCTGAATTAAGTTATACCTACCCTTTATACCATCTCTCCTCTATGGCTCTTCTCCTCTGACAATGATACCATTTTAGTGTTGGCACAAATCATCTCATACCTGGATAATGAAAGTAGTCTTCTGGTTTATCTTCTTGTCTAAATCTCTTCCCATTTCAGTCTATCTTCCACTAAGTTGTCAAATTGAACTTCCTAAAGTAGAAGTCTGATCCAACTCCCTCCTCTTTAAATAAAGTCCAGTGGCTCTGCCTTCAGGATCAAAAATAAAATATCCTGTTTATCTTTTAAATCCTTTCATGACTTGGCTTCCACTTTCTTTCTAGGCTTCTTTTACCTTATTCCCTTCCTTGCACTCTTGAGACCAGTGATACTTGCTTCCTTGGTTTTCCTTAAATACAACATTCCATGACTTTATTTGGGGAATTTCACCTGGTTTTACCTCATGCATGGAACTCTCTCCATCCTCAACTCCACACTATGGTTTCCATGATTTGCTTCAATTCTTGACTGAAGTCCCACCTTCTACAAGAAACTTTTCATATAACAGTTTTAATGACTTTTCTCTGAGAGTATCATCCGTAAGTCCAATTTTTGCAGCAGTTTTCATATCACCTCAATCATCAAACTGTGAGTTCCTTAAGACCAAGGACTGCTTCTTGCCTTTCTTTTTACCCTTAGTACTAAGCACATTGCCTGGCTCTTAGTAGGTTCTCAAATACTTACTGACTTATTTTAAATCAATAAATATGAATAATAGAAATAGAAATAAATATGACTAATAGAAACTGTTTCCTTTAATAAGAAATTAAGTCGTATAATAAGTCCCATAGATGGTGGGAGGAGAAAGAAAGGAATAGCTACTTCCATTTGGGCTAATCAAGGAAGACATTTGATATGACCTTTGAAATGAACCTTAAAGTGAAATTTTTCATAAAGATGAAAAGGAGTGTCCTTTAGACAAAATAATATGAGGAAGGAATATATAACATACATTCTGGACATGAAATGGTCTATGATGGCTAGGGCAATGGGGTTCATGTTGGAAAATGGGACCAAGGGTATGAAAGTTGATGGAAAGGAACTGTTAAATACCTTGAAGAACTTAAAAAGATATTTGGGCTATAGTCAGTAAGAAAGAGGGAACAATCTTAGGTTTTTGAACAGAGGAGAGACATACCCAAAGCACTAAGAATCTACTTAAAGAGCTGTCCAATGACATCTTGGAGGGGAGAAAGTCATGAAGACAGAAATTTTAGTTAGGACCCTATTGGGAACAGGACTTATGGCCTATTTAGATTATTTGAGTCCACTGACACTATTGGCAATATGTAAACCCAAGCAGTCATTAATTGTATTTCATTAAAATCTGGTGATGGCAGAAAATAGCTTATCAGTAGTTTTTGAAAATTATACTAGGAGTTGTTACCTGACAAAGGAAACTATCTTGTTATCATCTGCAAAATTAGATTTTATGCAACCTTTTGCATCTATTAAAGAGTAAGCTTGGCCTGACCTTTTCTCTACTCTCATTGAGATATCAGGTAATTTCCTACATTGTATTGTCTCAACAGAGGAGACTGTGCAAATTGCCATAGCAACGTAAGCCTTGAAACAACTTTAAGTTCATTCATCCATCAGAGCCATCACATGCATCACACACAAGAAGGGCAGGGGAAATCTTTGATACTGGATTTTTAAGTAGAAATTCTGTACCATTATTTTTCTCCATGGTTGTGTAATAATAGAGTTTGAATTTCCTGGGTTTGTCATATTTCTTTGAGGTAGCAATCAATATGCAAACTGCATGTAAAGTAGAAATTTTAGAAGACATTTTTTGTACAAAGGCAAATTAATTTCTAATATTGCAAATATTAAACATTATAAATCATATAGTTAAGAATTCTAGAGAAAGTAGTCTCAATATTTTTTATGTCTAAAGGGATCCTGAAAGCAAGAAAATTTACAAATATATATAGAATTCACATAATGCATTATATAATAAGCAATATAGAGAAATATAGAGAAAGATTTAAGAACAAATATAATAAAAATGACCTTAGAAAATCTGAAGTAGCCCCAAAGATGAGCACAAATTAGAATGGGAAAAAAAAAACAATGGAGATTTTTTGAGAAATAAGGAATTAGTGAATATAACAGGGAAAGGACATCCTTAGCCTTCTTGTAATTATCATAGCCACAAATACTGCATTGTACCAAAGAAAAGATTATTATCACATTCTGGGCCACCAGGATCATTTCTTCAACTATTTAATCTTTTCATGGAAGTGTCCCATTTAAGGAATGAGCATTTCTATCCATTTGAATTTATAGAGTCTTATAAAGATAAAATCAAGTGGTTTGATTCTTATGGAACAAATAATTAGCTTCATGTAACTCAAGTCATGTGATCTGATGACTTGGAAAAATTCAATTTCACATTTGATAAAGTATTGCTTATCTCCTCATATTGTTATATTTCTTCTTCAAGGTCACATTATCCTTTTGCCTTTATAAGGGATCATCATGCTCATTCTAAATTTAAACATTTTAATGGTATTAATAAGATAAGTTTAGTGGTACCATTATAAATGTATTTCTCTAAGAAGAATCAGCACCCAATATAGGAAGTATGATTAAAAATAATAAAGTTATTTGTTCAAATATTTTTGTGACAGTGTCACATTGCATTTTCACTTTCACAACCTAGTGAGAATATTGGAGTCTGAGAATTAGAATAAAACAGAGATTGGTCTCTGGAACACTGGGTTTCAGGGAAAATAAGGAAATTCTATCTCTATGAAATAAATAACCCTCAACTTGATGACAATGAAGAATGATAGAAAAAGAAGCAAAAAATAGTATTACAGCAGGTTCTTAACCCCAAGGTATTCTAGAATAAATTGATATGTATGCTAAAGAGAATGTCTAAGAATCATGGCTATCATGATACATAGGAATAGAAGAGAACCGGCCAGTACTCATATGATAGAAAAGTATATGTAGAGGATACAGACTTGGAGATTACTACCTTTGTTCCTCTGAAACAGAAAGCTACTTACTTTTCAACTGCTCACATATATTCTTCATAATTTCCACATAGGAGAAGGTAAAATAGCAGTAAACAGGCATTTTTATTCTCCCTTTCCATATTGTTACTGTTTGTTTGTTTGTTTGTTTGTTTGTTTGTTTGAAAAAGGACTGGTCTCTTTAGAAGTAATATTTCTTTTTTAATTAAAAATTTTATTTCCAAAAATATATACAAATATACATAGATAATTTTCAACATTCATCATTGCAAAATTTTGTGTACCAATTTTTTTTCTCCCACCCTTCCTCACTATCCTTTCATCTACATGTCAAATAAAGCAATCTATGTCAAACATATTCAATTCTTCTATACATATTTTGACAATTATCATGCTGCACAAGAAAAATCAGATCAAAAAGGAAAAAAATGAGAAAGAAAACAAAATGCAAGCAAAAAACAAAAAGAGTGAAAATTCTATGCTGTGATCCCCCAGTGCCGTCTCTGAGTGCAGATGGCTCTTTCCATCACAAGACCATTGTAATTGACCTGAATCACCTTGCTGTTGAAAAGAGCCACATCCATCAGAACTGATCATCATATAATTTTGCTGATGCTGAGTACAAGATTTTCCTGTATCTATTCACTTGACTCAGCATCAGTTCATGTAAATCACTCCAGTTTCTCTGAAATCATCCTCCTAATCATTTCTTATAGAACAAAAATATTCCATAACATTCATATATCATCATTTATTTAACCACTTTCCAATTGATGGGCATCCACTCAGTTTCCAGTTCTTGCCACTACAAAAAGGGGTACCAAAAAGAGGCACATGTGTGTCATTTTCCCTTCTTTAAAATCTCTTTGGAATACAGGCTTAGTACATACACTGTTGAATCAAAGGGAGTGAACAGATAGCCATTTGTGCATAATTCATTACTGCTCTCCAGAATGATTGGATCAGTTCACAACTCCACCAATAATGTATTACTTACCCAATTTTCTTACTTTCCCTCCAACATTCCTCATTATCTTTTTCTATCATCATACCCAATCTGAGAGGTGTGCAGTGGTAAATCAGTTGTCTTATTTTGTTTTTTTTTTCTGATAAATAATTATTTAGAGCACCCTTTTCAATAACTAGAAGTGGTTTTAATTTCTTTATCTGAAAAAATGTCTGTTCATATACTTTGACCATTTATCAATTTGAGAATGGCTTTTATTATATTCTTATAAATTTGGGCCAATTTTCTCTATATTTTAGAAATGAGATGTTTATCAGAGACATTGGATGTAATTTTTTCCCCAGTTTATTGCTTCTCTTCTAATCTTGTCTGCATTGTTTTTGTTTGTACTAAAGGAGTTGTTTAATAGCTTGTTCAATTTCTTTTTCTAAAATGGGACTATTTAAGTATTCCATTTTCTGCTCTTTATCAGAACAATTTATACTTTTGTAAATATTCTTTCATTTCATTTAGATTATCATATTTCTTGGCATATACTTGGGCAAAATAATTGTTCTAGTCTGTTCATTTTTGACACAATTTGATTTTATTCTTTCCTTTTTCTAATCAAATTAATTTGTTAATTTGTTGGTTTCTTATTAAAATCAATTTTCAATTTTTTTATTTGCTCAATATTTTTCTTATTTTCAATAAATTCCCTTTAATTTTCAGAATTTCAAATTTGGTATTTAATTGGGGGTCTTAATTTGTCCTTTTTCTAGCTTTTTTTAAGCTCCATGCTCAATTAATTGATCTTCTGTCTCTATTTTATGCAAGTAAACATCAAAAGATCTAAAACTTCCCTTAAGAACTACTTTGACTCTGTCCCATAAATTTTGTTATATTGCTCATTATTGTCATTATTTTGGATCAAATTATTGATTGTGCCTATCATTTGTTGTTTCATCCACTCATTTTTTAACATGAAATTATATAGTTTCCCATTATTATTTGTTTTATTTTTCCCTGGCCCTTTATTATATGTAACTTTTATTGTATCATGATCTGGAAAAGATGCATTTCATATTTCTGCCTTTATGCATTTAATTTTGAGGTTTTTATGCCTTAATATATGGTCAGTTTTTGTGTAGGTTCCATGAGAAAAAAGTATATTCCTATCTGTCTATATTCAATTTTCTCCAAGGGTCTATCATACTTAACTTTACTAAAATTCCATTTGCCTCAAGTTTTTTTGTTTGTTTGTTTGTTTATTTTGTGGTTTAATTTATTTAGTTCTTATAGAGCAAGGTTGAGATCTTCCACAAGTACAATTTTGCTGTCTATTTCTTCTTGCATGTCTCCTAACTTCTCTAGGAATTTGAATGCATATATGTTTAGTATTGATGCTATTTCATTATCTATGGGACTCTTTATCAAGATATAGTTTTCTTTCTTATCTCTTTTAATTAGATCTGGTTTTGCTTTTGCTTTGAGAGCAGAATCAGTACCCCTGCTTCTTTTTTTTTTTTAACTTCAAGTGACTCATAATAGATTCTGCCCCAGCCTTTTACCTTTATTCTGAATGTACCACTCTGCTTTAAATGTGTTTCTTGTAAATAACAAATTATAGGACTCTGCCTTTTAATACAGTCTGCTATCTGCTTCTGTTTTATGGGAGAGTTCAGACCATTCACAAAAAAAAAACAAAAAAAAAACAGATAAAATTACTATCTCTAACTTCCTGCCATCTTATTTTCCTAGTTATATATTTCTCTTTCCCCCTTTCCCTCCACACTAAATTGTTTGCTTCTAACCACCACTTCCCTCAATCTGCAGTCCCATTTTGCAACTCCTCTCTCCTTTCTTACCCCTTCCCCTTCTCACTTCTATTACCTCCCCCTTTCTTTTTCTCTCTCCTGCTTTCCTATAGGATAAGACAAATTTCTATATTAAACTAAATATGTTTGATATTCTCTCTTTGAGTCAAATCTGATGAGATTAAGTTCACACAGTGCTCATTCTCTCCCTTCTTTTTCTCAATTATAATAGGTCACTTTTGCCTCTTCAGGTGACATAATTTACCCCATTTTACTTCTTCTTCCCTCTTCTTCTAGTACAATATATTTTCCACCCAAAGCTTCTTTTTATATCATCACAGTAAAGTCAAATTATACCAATAATCTCTAAGTATACCTCTAACAAATATGCAGTTTTCAGGAGTTAAACTTGTCATGTTCCCATATAGGCATGTAAACATTTTAAGCTTTAAAAACGTTTTTTTTCCTTCCCTTATTAGCTTTTTATGTTTCTCCTGAGTTCTGTATTTAAAGATCAAATTTGCTTGTTTAGCTATGGTCTTTTAATCCAAAATAAATCAATGGCCCCTATTTCATTGAATGTTCATCTTTTCCCCTGAAAGATAATGGATAATTTTGCTGGATAGTTGATTATTGGCTGCTGTGCAAGTTCCTTTGCTTTCAGGAATATTACATTCCTAACCCATCAATCCTTTTAAGTGGAAGCTGCTAGATCCTTGGTAATCCTGATTGAGGCTCCTCAATATCTGAATTGTTTCTTTCTGGCTAATTACAATATTTTCTCTTTGATCTGATAATTCTGGAATTTAGTGACATCATTCCTTGGAATTTTCATTTTGGAATCTCTTTCAGGAGATGATTGGTGGATTCTTTAAATGGCTATTTTACCCTGTAGTTCTAAAACATCAGATAAGTTTTCCTTGATGATTTCTTGAAAGATGTTTTCTAGGCTATTTTTTTTCATGGTTTTCAGGTAGTCCAATAATTCTTAGATTGTCTCTCCCAGAACTATTTTTCCAGGCGAATTGTTTTACTGATGAGGTATTTAAAATTTTCTTCTATCTTTTTTGTCATTTTTTTTTGTTTTGTTTGACTGATTCTAGATGCATCAATGAGGCATTCTTTTCCAGTTGCTCAATTCTAATTTTGAATAAATTTGAATTAATTATTCAAAAATAATCCACTGATCCACTCACTTCTGAACCAGGACAGAGTACCAAAGGTTGCTGTATTTTGGCTATGTGCCTTCCACTAGATTCTCTCAGTGGGCAAAAGCCTCTCCTCCCTGGGCCTCCCTGTGCTGCCCTGCACATGCTGTGCTTGCACTGGCCTGCAACCACTTCCACTGCCTGATTGAACTTCTTCCATAATATCTTCTGCTGGAAATCTGTTACACTCCAAATATTTGTGGGTTCTCTCACTCCAAAATCCATTCAGAGACTTGCTCTAATATTGATATGAGGGCAACCAGGAAGAGATGAGACAAAAACCTGCCTGCTTTCTGCCATCTTGTAGAACTGCTATCTATTTAAGCAGTATTGTTTTAGATTTCTACTATTAAAATCCATTCAATATTTTAATTTCAAGCATTTCTGTTTACTTGGATGAATATAGGTGATGAGGGAAGAAAGAAAGAAGATTCATGTGAAAAGGGTGATAGAGTTTGAAAATTATGGCTCATTTGCAAATCCAAGTTGAAGCTGACAAAGTAATCTGGCTGGAGTTTTAAAAGTCACATGTTTAATTGAAATAAGAATCCATTAAAGGAAGAGAGAGAATTATTTCCTATACAGAATTTCCCTAAGAAACAAATTAGTAAAATAAACACATAAGTAGATAATAGAGAGATAAATGGAAAGATAGATGCATTGATACATAAATATAATAATTGTGGAAGTGGTTGTAAGTGTAGCAGGGTGAGTAATTTTGGCATTCTGAGTTTGAAATGAAAACTGAGAAAGTTCCATCCTCATGAATGGAAGAGGGAGAGAACTGCTTAGGGAGGGATTGGGAGTGAGCAGTTACAATATTCGAAAGGAGAGAAGGAAGGAATGTTGTCCCCATCTCAAGCCTAAGGGTAACTGAAACTCTGCCTTTTTTTATAGTTTCATCTGGTACAGATGAAGAAGAAATTTGAAAATATCTTTTATGAAATAACACAAATACCAAAGCAAACAAACAAAAAGAAATCATTAGAAAAATAGAATACACACTAGCTGTAACAATGAAAGAGGAAAGATAATTGATACAGAGATGGGAGTGATGAAAATGTTAATATAATTGTAATGTATTGAAATGGATATATTTAAATGTAAATAGTTACAAAATGCATCTAACTAGTTATGGTATAATGGATAGAAAGCTTGCTTCAGAGACAGGCTAATTTGGGTTCAAATTGGTCCTCTTAAAGAAAGTGACTATGTCCCTAACAAGACACTTAGTATAAGACTCCAGGTATTGGTATTGGTAAGTATTGGTACTATGGACTCCACTATTTCAGAAACATTTTTAATGATAAAAATCACCATTTTAGACTATTAATAAAAAGTAATATTAAACATTGGACTTTATTAAATAATAATAATCTCATACTCCACCCAAACTGATTATATAACAGAACTATAAATGTTACATACCTATAGAAATTATTATACTGAACATGAGCATTATATTATTCTTAATCAAAAAATCTATAGGAAGAAAACCACTTTTAAGCGTATCCATGTCATATAATTTTGAAAGAGAAGTAGAAAAGATTTCTGAGAATACTTTAAAAAGTCACAATCATATACAATTGATTTCATTGTATATGAAGGAACTAGTCAAGGTTGGAGTAACAAATGAAAAGCCACAATGCTACCACTGATGGCAAATGATAGAAAAGCATTTCTATCAGTTTCATTCAGCATCAAGGGGCCACATGACAAGATTCAATCAGCACTGAAAACAAGAATAAATGAAATGCAATCTGTCAAATTTCAAGTTACTGAAATTAGGTCAGTTGCTACAATAAGTTCCAAACTATTTCTTCAGATGTCATAAAAAGACACACTTGAACCCAAAAGCAGATCTTTTGTTTAGGAAGGTGATTTTCTTGTCCACTGACAGATGATTTTATTTTACATTTACCTATTCTTATGTCTTAAAGCTAGGAAGCAGCAGTGTTACAGTTATAAGAACAACGAATTTGTAAGCAGAAAATACTGATCAATTACTTACTAACTGTGTGACTTTGAGCATGTCCCTTAAACTTGCTGTGGCTCATCTCTAAAATGAGGGAATTAAGCCAAATATTTCCCATTTCTGTCCCTACTCAAAATAGTATTGTCCTTTTATGCTTTATATGCATCTGAATTAATTCCATTTTAAAAAAGGGAAACAGAGCAGGATAGATTCAAACAATATTTTATGTGTTTTTATGATTCCAAAGGAGTAGCAAGTAGAGTCATACTTGGAGTAAAGCAGACATAAGTACAAAACTGGCCTCATGCTTTTGTTTACCAAGTGTGTGATCCTGGATAAATCACTTAACTCTGCCTAAGTTTCCTGATCCATAGTATGAGTTGGAGAAATAATCACAAACCACTCTAGAACCTTCAAAAAGAAAACCCAGACTTCCTTCCAGGGGTGGAGCCATGGTGGCGGAGATCAGACAGGATTCTCTGTAACCTCCTCTAACCTCCCCTCAAACCAACAAAATATGAAGCCTCTAGACTGATTCTGAAGCAAAAAAATCCACAATATCCGGAGAACAACACGATTCTAGAAGAAGATACTCTGGAATAACCTCAAAACAGGTCTGTTTTAATGGGGCAGGGGGTGGCCTACTGAACCCAGACTGCAGCACAGGGAGACCGGGGCAGGGAGCTGGAGCAGGGAGCTGGAACAGGAGTCAGAACAGGAGTGGGAGCGTTGTGCTTTTCACAAACCTGGGAGTCTTCTGCGAGGCTCTTGGAACAATTTGTCCTGATTGTGGGCAGGTGGTTTGGAGGGTCTGCCTTTTGAGGGGGATAGATTGTGAACCACTGAACCCCTGATGAGCATCGTAACTAGCTGCCATTACACAGCACCTTAAAGCAATCAATCAAACAACAAGTCTGATAAGCACCAGAAATAATTCAATCAGCGGAGCTGCCCAGCCCCTGACATAATTCAATCAGCAGAACTGCCCAGTTCCTGAAATAACTCAATCAGCAGAACTGCCCCAGGGCAAATTAAAGCAGCTGTCCCACCTTTGCCCTAAACAGACCTCACACCTTTAAAAAAAAATGAATAAAAAACCAAAAAGAGCTCTCACCATAGACAACTTTTATGGAGAGAGGGAAGAACAGACCTCAAATCCTGAGGTCCCTAAAGGTAAAGCAACTCCAGAAAAAGCCCCAAAGAGAGACACAAATTGGTCTCCATGTCACAAGGCTTTCTTTGAAGATTGCATAAAAAATCTTGAAAGAGAGTTAGAAGAAACATGGGGAAACAAAATGAGATCACTGCAAAATAAAATAGAAAAAATGGAAAAAGAATGCAGTGAACAAAAAAATGTAATTGGTCAATTGCAAAAGGAACTAAAAACAGTAACTGAAGAAAATAAGACATTAAAAATTAGAATCGAACAATTGGAAATGAATGACTCATCAAGACTTCAAGAATCAGTTGAACAAAAACAAAAAAATGAAAAGATAGAGAAAAACATGAAATATCTCCTAGGAAAAACAACTGACTTGGAAAATAGATCTAGGAGAGACAATCTAAGGATTATAGGGCTTCCTGAAAGCCATGATGAAAAAAAGAACCTGGACACTATATTCCAGGAAATCATAAAAGAAAACTGCCCTGATATTTTACACTCAGAAGGCAAAATACTCCTTGAAACAATCCACCGATCACCTCCTGAAAGAAACCCAAAAATTAAGTCCCCCAGAAATATCGTGGCTAAATTCCAGAACTATCATACCAAGGAAAAGATATTACAAGAAGCCAGAAAGAAACAATTTAAATATCGGGGAGCTACAATTAAGATCACACAGGACCTAGCAGCTTCTACTTTGAAGGATCGAAGGGCCTGGAATCAGATATTCCGAAGGGCAAAGGAACTTGGATTACAGCCAAGAATAAGTTACCCAGCTAGAATGAGCATTATCTTCCAGGGAAGAAGATGGTCTTTCAATGATATAGGAGAATTTCACCTATTTCTACTGAAAAGACCAGAACTGAACAAAAAATTTGATCTACAAACACAGAACACAAGAGAAACATAAAAAGATTTTTGCTTGTTCACTGGTTTATGAATCTTAATTTATGCATGTATAGGTGTCTTCCATTCCTTCTCTAAGAAACATGATATGTAAAGAGGGTAACAGGTTTTCTGTGAGACAGCTTGGTATCATAATACAAGGAGTATATGGCACCAGAAGCCCTGGGGTTGAATCCTTGCTCCAGGTAAATGACTTTTGAAATCATAATATGAGTTCCCTCCACCCGCAAGATCAGTATCAATATTTATTATGGAGTCTAATAGATTTGAGATGGAAGTATAATGAATCTGAGATCAAATCGAACCACATTTCTTGAGTTTGGTTCAGAAGTTGTAAAGCTTTTGAATGTAAAATTGCTTGATTAACAGATCCATCAAGAGCAAGACCACATCACATGGACTTACATTTGGCCAGGGCCTTCAAAGCCAGGGAATAAGAGGAGGCCTTATTCTCAGCCTAATATGCTCCACTTTCTTCTGAAATAACTGATCTACCAACATCTCTCTCCTGATTTGGACAGATTTTCCAGTACTATGAGTTTGTATCAAACTTTTGATTACGATAATATTGACATTTGGAAATTTCATGAAAGATATTCATGGCGTGAATTTTTATGATTGAAATATGTTGATGGGACTATAGGGAAAAAAGTATAAAAATGAACTGAATATCAAGGACTTTATCTACTAAACCACAAATAAAAATAACTTATTTTAATAAATACACAAAAACACACACCTTCATGACAAAGACACTTTTTAAATTATGAATATTTTAAAGAGAATATTTTTAAAAGTGAACAGAATTGTGTAATGTACATGACTCTTTATATCAATGAGATGATTCAGGGCAATTCCAAGAGACTTGTAATGGAAAATGCCATCCACATCCATAGAGTTAACTATGGAAACTAAATGTGGATGAAAGCAAAGTATTTTCATCTTTGTGCTATTATTGGTGTTTGTTGGCTTGTTTTTCTTTCTTATGTTTTTCCCCTTTGATCTGATTTTTCTTGCTTAGCATGACAAATATAGAAATATGTTTAGAAGAACTGCACATATTTAACCTATATTGGATTGTTTGCTATCTTTCGGGAGTATAGAGAGGGAGAAAAATTTTGAACACAAGATTTTGCAGAGATGAATGTTGAAAACTATCTTTGCATGTATTTGTAAAAATAAAATACTATTTTAAAAATAAAAAAAAGAAAACCCAAAATGTACAGTCAAACACAACTGAAACAACTGAACATACACAACATTTCAACTAATCAAATTCTCTGAATTTTTCATTTATTTAAATTTGCCATTCAGAGATAAACCATCAGTTGATTGGTCACATGATAATTAATTTTTGTCATGAAAAAAAAAAAAGCAGGTCTTCAGTTTTTCAAAATCCTTTTTATTTCTGTAGTGACAGTGGTAGAAAAGAGAATAGAATCACAAAACACTGAAATAAACATTAATATCAACCTAGTTGTTATCTGAAAAAATGCTCTAAATTAATAGAGAAATTATCGATTAGAGAAATGGACATTAAAACATAAAAGTGTCACCAAAATCCTATCATATTGGCTATGTCAGAGAAGGAAAATGAAGAGATAGAGGGAATTTGAGGCACTAATGCATTGTTGGTGTAATAGAGAACTAACTCATCCATTCTGTGAACCATTTGGACCTAAGCTCAAAGGACAATCAAACTTGAAACCATTTGGTTGAGCAATATCACTATTATGTCTGTATCACAAAGAAATTTTAAAAAATAAAAATGGAAGAGAATCTATACGTAAAATAATATTTATACCAGTTCTTTTACTGGTGGCAAAAATTGGAAATTAGAGGGATGCCTAACAATTGGTGATTGATGAAACACTATTGTACTATAAGAAATGATGAGCAGATGCTCTCAGAAAAAAAAAATCCCAGAAAGACTAATAAGAAATAATATAAAGTGAAGCAAGAAGAACCAGGAGAGCAGTGTACAGAAATTTATCAACATTTCAGGATGATCAGTTGTGAATAGCAAACTATTCTCAGCAATACAAGCATCCAAGACAATTGCTGAGGTCTCTTAGCAAAAAATCCATCTTCAGAGATGCAACAGGAATTTTCTAAATGAAGATCAAAGCATTCAAAAAAACTTTATTCTTCTTGAGGATTTTTTTTTTGGTATGTGTTTTCTTTTATAATAAAATATGTTTTGTATGACTGTGTATAATCTATGTAAAATCCCTTGCTTAATCAATTATGGAGCAGAAGACTGAGGGATGAAGAGACCTAGAAAAATATATTAAAATTATTTTTACAGTATTTGAGAAAAATAAAATGTTAAATGAATAATTTAATTAATAATTTAAAATATTAACTTAGCATATATATGTGAGATCCTTGTCCAATTAGCCAACAAGCAGACTAGAGAAATGCAACTGTATTAATTGTGATTTTTCAATAAATGAAAATAAATAATAAATGAAGTTTCAGTTAAATGAAAGGATACATAACAAGTTCTTCATGAACATTAAATCAATATTATTTTCTGTTCAAAAGCAAAAGAAGAATGCTTTCATGAGATGTTGAACTATGCTGCATTATAGTGCTCATGATGAACATTTGCCAAAAAAATTGGCAAAAATTTCAGATTATGTATTGCTTCTAAGAGAGAGGAATAATGTTTATGAATCAGCAAGACAAGCCAATGGGTTGGTGATGGTACAGAAGACTCACAATAATATATCATGACTACTTTCTGTTTTGAAAGTCTTTTAAAGAACTGCTTAATATGATGAAGAAGCAAAAGAGAGCTCTCACCATAGACAGCTTTTATCAAGGCAAAGAAACGACCTCAGATACAGAGGTTTCTTTAGATAAAAATCCAGAGAACATCAGCCAGGACCATCACTGGTCCCCTTTTCCAAAGGCCTTTCTGGAAGACTGCATAAAGAACCTCAAAAGAGAGCTGGAGGATAAATGGGAAAATAAACTGAAATCAGTGCAAGAAGGATATGATACCCTGCAAAAGAGATATGAAAAAGACACCAATTTATTAAAAAATAAATTTAGTGAAGTGGAAAAAGAGTGCAATGAACAAATTGGCCAGTTACAAAAGGAGCTTAAAAAGGTAATTGAAGAAAACAACACTTTAAAAATAAGAATTGAACAA
>JAJPUD010009673.1:30733-71834 GCA_023553655.1 Myrmecobius fasciatus
GATCAGTGGCACAGGATAGGATATCAGGACAATCTAGGCAATAACCTTAACAATCTAGTATTCGATAAACCCAAAGACCCCAGCTTTTGGGATAAATACTCACTATTTGGCAAAAACTGCTGGGAAAATTGGAAACTAGTGTGGAAGAAATTAGGGCTTGACCCATACCTAACACCACATACCAAGATAAGATCTAAATGGGTTCATGATCTAGATATAAAGAGGGACTTTGTAAGCAAGTTAGAGGAACATAATATAATTTATCTCTCAGACCTGTGGAGATGGAATAAATTTATGTCCAAAGAAGACCTGGAACTCCTAATTGAACACCAGATGGATAATTTTGATTATTTTAAGTTAAAAAGTTTCTGTACAAAAAAAACAAATGCAGACAAGATTAGGAGGGAAGCATCAAATTGGGAAATCATCTTTACATTTAATGGTTCTGATAAAGACCTCATTTCTAAAATATATAGAGAATTGTCTCATATTTATAAGAATTCAACCCACTCTTCAATAGATAAGTGGTCAAGGGATATGAACAGACAATTTTCAGATGATGAAATTAAAACCATCTGTAGTCATATGAAAAGTTGCTCCAAATCACTATTGATCAGAGAAATACAAATTAAGACAACTCTGAGATACCACTACACACCTGTCAGATTGGCTAAAATGACAGGAAAAGATAACGACGAATGTTGGAGGGGATGTGGGAAAACTGGGACACTGATACATTGTTGGTGAAACTGTGAACGGATCCAACCATTCTGGAGAGCAACTTGGAACTATGCCCAAAAAGTTGTCAAACTGTGCATACCCTTTGACCCAGCAGTGTTTCTACTGGGCCTATATCCCAAAGAGATCTTGGAGGAGGGAAAGGGACCCACATGTGCAAGAATGTTTGTGGCAGCCCTTTTTGTGGTGGCTAGAAACTGGAAACTGAAGGGATGCCCATCAATTGGAGAGTGGCTGAATAAATTATGGTATATGAATGTTATGGAATATTATTGCTCTGTAAGAAACGACCAGCAGGACGATTTCAGAGAGGCCTGGAGAGACTTGCATGAACTGATGCTGAGTGAAACGAGCAGAACCAGGAGATCATCATACACAGCAACAACAGTATTACATGATGATCAATTCTGATGGACATGGCTCTCTGCAACAAAGAATTGTCTCAAACCAGTTCCAACTGTTCACTGAAGAAAACCATATACACCCAGAGAGAGGGAAATGAAATATGGACCACAACGTAACATTTTCATGATCTCTACTGACATTTGTTTGCATTGTGTTGCCTTTCTCTGATTCTTTTTTTTTTCTTGTAGATAGGATTTTTCTTGCATAACTTCTCAAGCATTTCAACATTATTAGCATGTAATGGACTTCCTGCCATCTAGGGGAGGGGAGGGGACTGGGTGTAAAATTTGTAATGGAAAGCTTTGTAAAGATCAACGTTGGGGAACTACCCATACATATGTTATACAAATAAAAAGCTTCAATAAAAAAAAAAGAAATCAAAAAAAAAGTCTTTTAAAGAACTGCTTAATTCCAGTGAATACTAAATGGCATCACCAAAATGAAACTACTTTAAGATTAAAAAATGACTTTTTACCAATGGCATCAAGCCCAAAAAGAATTCATGGAAAAGTTCAAAAAGAAGAAAAAAATCAAATTAAAGAGGTAGAACAAAAATTGGGGGAAAAATAGAGTGATGTAAAAGAATGATGAGAAAAGAGAAAATATCTTGGAAAGAGAAAACTACTGCTTAAAAAAGTAGAATTGGCCAAATAGATCTACTGAAGAGAACAACTCCATGAAAAAGTAGTATTTGCTAAATGGAAAAGAAAGTACAAAAGCTAACTGAAAAATGAAAATGCATTAAAAGTTAAAATTGGGCAAATGGAATCTAATGACAGTATCAGACATCAAGATTCAATAAAACAAAATCAAAAGAAGAAAAAAAATGGATGAAAATGGAAAATACCTTTTTGGAAAAGTAATTGAACAGAAAATAAATTCAGGAGAGATAATCTCAAAAGTATTGGACTGTCTTAAAGTCATATTCAAAAGGAGGACCTGCATAGCATCTTTCAAGAAATTAAGAGAAAAAAACTGCCATGATATCTTGGAACCAGAAGTAAAAATATAAATTTAAAAAATCTATCAATAGCATCAGGGAAAAGATGGCAGAAAAAGAAATGCAAGAAATGTTATAGTCAAATTTCAGAAATATCAGATCAAGGAAAAAATATTGCAAGTGGCCAGAAAGAAATAATTGAAATATCTGGAAGACACAATCAGGATCACATAGGACTGAACAGCTGCAATGTTAGAGAACCCATAATATTATGGAAAACAAAGGAGTTAGTACTACAACAAAGAATCACCTACACAATGAAATTAATTATAATAATCATAATAAGCCAAGGGAATAATGGTAATTCAATGAAATAAAAGAATTTCAAACTTTTATTTTATCTCTAATATCAAGATCCAAGAGAAGCCTAAAAAGGGAAAAGAAAACACAAATGAATCAATAGAACTAAAGAACATATTTATAATACATAAAATTGTATATCTCAAAATAATATACATAAAGGGTGTGAGTATAAGGTGAATTTGAGGAAATGATGTAAAAATAATTAAGATGAGAAGAAGTACAATGAGTGAAGAAAGAAGGGAAAGTTAGTTTTGGTTTTACATATTTGAGGGTTACATATTTCATATTAAGTGGCACACATGAACACACAAAATATATTAAAGTAGAGAAGTTAGAAGACAGGGTGATAAAAACTTGAACCCTATCATTATCAGAATTGGCTGAAAAAGTAATATCACAAATACTTGATTATAGAAATATATCTTACCTGAGAAAAAGGTAGAAAGTGAGAAGATTGAATAAAAAGGTAGTGTGGGAACTGAGAGAAGGGAGCACAAATTATGAAAGGCAATAGAAGCAAAATACTGGTAAGGAAGAAAGGGATGAAAGGAAAGAAGATAAATAGAAAAATACATTTCAGGGCAAAGGCAATTAGGAATTATTACTGTGAATATGAATATGGCAAACTCTCCCATAAATGAAAATGGATAGCAGACAAAATCAAAAACAAGAATCCATCAAGCCATTTTCTAATTGATAAATGGTCAAAGGATATGAATAGACAATTTTCAGATACACTAATTAAACTATATCTAATCATATGAGAAGGTGATCTAAATCACTATTGATCAGAGAAATGCAAATTAAGACAATTCTAAAATATCAGTACACACCTCTCAGATTGGCTAAGATGACAGTAAAAGGCAAAGATGAATGTTGGCGGGGATGTGGTAAAACTGGTACACTAATACATTGTTGGTGGAACTGTGAACAGAACCAGCTATTCTGGAGAGCAACATGGAACTATGTTCAAAATGTTATCAAACTGTGCATTCCCTCTGACCCAGAAGTGTTTCTATTGGGCCTAGATCGCAACAAGATCCTAAAGTAAGGAAAGGGACCCACATGTGCAAAAATAGTTGTGGCAGCCCTTTTCATAGTGGCAATGAACTGGAAACTGAGTGGATGCCCATCACCTGGAGAATTGCTGAATAAAGTTATGGTATATGAATGTTATGGAATATTATTGTTTTATAAGAAATGATCAGGAGGATGATTTTAGAGAGGCCTGGAGAGACTTACATGAACTGATGCTAAGTGAAATGAGCAGAAGCAGGAGATCATTGTACATGGAAGTAACAATATTAGTGATGAACGTGTCTCTTTCCAACAATAAGATGATTGATACCAGTTCCAATGATCTTGTGATGAAGAGAACCATTTACACCCAGAAAGAGGACTGTGGGAAATGAATGTGAATCACAACATAACATTCTCATACTTTTTGTTGTTGTTTGTTTGCATTTTGTATTCTTGCTCATTTACTTGCTCTTTTTTGATCTTTTCTTGTGCAGCAAGAGAATTATGTAAATATGTTTATACCTTTTGGATTTAACATATATTTTAACATGTTTATCATATATTGGATTGCTTGCCATCTAGGGAAGAGAGTGGTGGGAAGGAGGAGAAAATCTGAAACACAAGGCTATGCAAGGGTCAATGTTGTCAAATTATCTGGGCATATGTTTTGAAAATAAAAAGCTTTATTAAAAAAGAAGAATCCAATAATATTTTGTTTACAAGAAACACATTTGAAATAAAGACACATGCACAGAATAAAGATGAGGAACAGGAGCAAAATCTATTATGTCTTAGCTGAAGGGGAAAAAAAAACCCCAGGGTTTCTAATCCTGATCTCAGAAAAAGCAAAAGCAAAAATAGACTCAATAGAAAGAGATAAGGAAGGAAACTATGCCTCACTAAAGATTAAGATAAGTAATATTGTAGTATTAATGAAGGACTATCAATGCTGAACATATGTTCATCAAGTGATATAGTATTCAAATTCTTAATAGAATGGTTAAATGAATCACAGGAAGAGATAGCAAAACTACATTACTAGGGGACCTCAACTGTCTCCTCCCAGAAATTGATAAGTCCAACCAAAAAGAAAAAAAACACAGTATGAATAATATATTAGAAAAATTAGCTGTTTAGAGTAGCCCTTTTTGTAGTGGCAAGGAACTGGAAACTGAGGGGATGCCCATCAGTTGGGGAATGACTGATAAGTTATGGTACATGTATGTTATGAAGTATTATTTTTTCTATAAGAAACAAGAGAATGATTTCAGAAAGACTTGGAGAGAATTACATGAACTGATGCTAAATAAAGTGACAAGAACCAAGAGAACAATGTATACAGAGGCAACAAGTTTATATGATGATCAATTATGATGGACTTAGATGTTTTCAATGAGATGATTCAGGTCAATTCCAATGGACTTGTGATAGAAAAAGTTATCTCCAGCCAGAACGAAAAGTGTGGAGACTGAATGTGGATCACAACATAGTATTTTTCGTTTTTTGTTGTTGTTTCCTTTTTTTCTCATTTTTTTCCTTTTTGATTTGATTTTTCTTGTGCAGCATGATAAATATGGAAACGTGTAGAATGATTGCACACGTTTAACATATATTGGATTGCTTGCTTTCTAAGAAAGAGGGTGGGAGGAAGAGAGAAAGCAAAACATAACAGGGTTTTGGTATATTTGTTTGTTTTGTTTTGTTTTGTTTGCTGAGGCAAGTAGGGTTAAATGCCCAAGGTCTCACAACTAGGGAGTATTAAGGATCTGAAGCCAGATTTGAGTTCAAGTCCTCCTGACTGCAGGACTGGTGCTCTATGCACTAAATCACCTACCTGCCCCTTAATACAGGATTTTGTAATGATACATGTATTTTTTAAATAAAAAGTTATTATTTAAAACAAGAAAAAGTAGATATGAAAAACTGAAGAAAACTGAATGGGAAGAGAAATAGATATTTCCCCCCCGCAACCTGACACCTACACACACATACTCACAATACATAAATAAATAAATAATCATGTATTAGGGCACAAAATCTTCAAAATCATGTAGTAAAACAAAAATATTAGATTTTTTCAGATCATGATGCAATAAAAATTACCTTCAACAAAGGCCAGCAGAAAATCAACAATTAGTTGGAAATTGAATTATCTAACCTAAAGAGTAAAGAGGTCAAAAAACAAATCATAGAAATAATCAATAACTTCATTAAAGAGAATGACAACACAGAGACAACAACCCAAAATTTGATGGGATGAAGCCAAAGCTCTACTGGGAAAAAAATTATTTCCCTATATTCCTAAATCAACAACATAGTGAAGGTGTAGATCAATGAATTGGGCATGCAATAACAAGAACAAAGAAACCAGAAAAAGAACAAATTAAATACAGTCAATTGAATATCAAATTGGAAATCCAGAAAAATAAAGAAAAGTTTAATAAAATTGAAAGTTAAAAAACCTGTTAAATAACAAATAAAATTATAAACTGTTTTTATGAAAAAGCCAATATACTAGACAAATCTTTGCTTAGTTCGATTTAAAAAAGAAAACCAATTACCCAGTTTTAAAAATGAAAAGGATGAAATCACCATCAAAGAAGAAGAAATTAAAGCAATCATTAGAACACACTTTGCCCAAATATATGTCTATGAAACTGACAATCTGAACTAAAATTATGAATATTGATGAAAATATAAGTTATTCATATTAACATATCAGCAAATAGAATGCCTTAATAATCCAATTTTAAGGGGGGGAAGAACAATTAACTCCCTAAAAAAATCCTTTTATGGCATAAATATGATGCTGACATCTAAATCAGAGAAAAAAAAGCATAGACCAATTTCTCTAATGACCATCAATGAAAGAAATTAAAATAGAATAATAAGGAAATTTCAACAATATATCACAATATATGGCCAGGTAGAATTTATTAGGAAAACCACTAAAATAATTGAACACTTCAATAAAAAATTAAACAAAAACCATGATTATACCAACAGATGCTGAAAAAGATTTTGACAAAATGTAACACCCATTTCTATTAAAAACACTAATGAGCATAATAATAAAGGGAGAATAGCTTAAAATGATAAGCATTGTTGTTTCTCCCTTGTCCTCAATGATAACTATGATGTCAGAGAGATGAAATTATGACATTCCAGTGAATTGAATTTGAGGGAGGAAAGACTACAGAAATGAGCATCACTTTCTCTTCTGGAAATGTCTGTTTCTAATGGCCAAATACAGATTAAGATGATTGGACATGGCCCTGAATATTAAGGGAGACAGTGACTTTTTTATGCTGTTCTTTAAAAAGTCTCAATTTGACTTTATATAACAGATTTCCTTATTTTATTATTGTTGTTTTATAATATATATTATATTATAATCATAATAATTAAATAACTTATTATTTAAATTAAAAATCTTTTGAACAAACAAAATCATTTCAACCAAGATTAGAATGAAAGCAGAAAACTTGAACACAGCCTTTGCAACAAGTTTCTCTGATAAAGCACTACTCATTTCTCAAATTGTATAAAGAAGTGAGTCAAATATACAAAAATTCTAGTCATTCCCTGATTGATGAATAGTCAAAGGATATGCATAGCAATTTTCAGATGAAGAAATCAAGGTTACCCCTATGATGGAAAATTCCATCCACATCCAAAGAAAGAACTGATGGACTTGGAATGTAGATCAAAACATACTTTGTCCACTTATTCTTTTGTGTGTTTTCCTTTTGATATGTTTCTTCTTTCAAAATTGTGCTAATATGGAAGTATGTTTTAACTAATTGTGGATATATAACCTATATCAAATTTCCTACAATTTTAGGAAGAGGGAAGCAGAGAAAGAAAGGAAAAATATGGAATTCAAAATCTTACAAAAAATGAATCTAAAAATTGTCTTGTCATATTATTGGGAAAATATTATTAAAAAATACAATAAGATCTACATTTTCAAAAGCGTAATATTTTAATGTCAACTCTTTATTAAGAAAGCAATGCAAGACAATTTACAATAAAAAAGGAAAAGAATAGTATGTTGCTCAAGACTACGGACATGATAGTTTTTTTGTTTTGTTTTGTTTTGTTTTGTTTTTTGTATTCTGCTTTCCTCTGACCACATCTGGAATTTTGTGTTTAATTACGAGTCTCACATTTTAGGAGACATATCAATATATGAGAAAGGGTCCAAAAAAGAGTAATCAGAATGGTAAAAGGCCTTGAGCTCATATTTTGAAAAGAACTGGCTAAATAAATTATGGTCATTTGGTGTGGAGGAAAAAAATCATAAATTCACATTTTTAAAAGTCCTCAGAAGTCATTTACTTCAACTCATACCCAAAAGTAATTCTCTTTGTTTTTGTTTTGTTTTTCTAAGAGAATAATTTATATTTTTAAAAACTTTTTATTTTCAAAACATATGCACAGATAATTTTTCAACATTGTTCCCTGCTTAGCTTTGTGTTTTAAATTTTCTCCTCATTCCCCTCACTCTCTCCTCTATTTGGCAAGCAATCCAATATGTGTTATACATGTTAAAATATAAATTCAATATGTGTAAATGTATTTATACAGTTCTCTTATAGCACAAGAAAAATCAAATCAAAAAGGAAAGAAAATAAGTAAGAAAAGAAAATGCAAGCAAACAACATAAAAAAGAGTGAAAATGTTATGTTGTGACCCACATTCTGTTCCCACAGTCTTCTCTCTAGGAGTATATGGTTCTTTTCATTGCAAGATCATTGGAACTGGCATCAATCATCTCATTGTTGGAAAGAGTCACGTTTATCAGAATTGATCATCATATAATATTAATGTTGCCATGTACAATGATCCCCTAGATCTGTTCATTTCACTTCACATCAGTTCATGTAAGTCTCTCCAGGCCTCTCTAAAATCATGTTCCTGATCATCTCTTATAGATGAATAATAATTCCATAACATTCATAATGCCATAACTTATTCAGCTATTCTCCAACTGATGGGCATCCACTCAGTTTTCAGTTTCTTGCCACTATGAAAAGGGCTGCTATGAACTTTTTTTACACATATGGGTCCCTTTCCTTCTCTTAAGATATCTTTGGGATATAAACTCAGTAGAAACACTGCTGGATCAAAGGGTATGCACAGTTTGATGACTTTTTGAGCATAGTTCTGAACTGCTCTCTAGAATGCCTGGATCTGTTCACAGATCCACCAACAATGTATTAGTGTGCCAGTTTTCCCACATCCCCTCCAACATTTATCATTATCATTTCTTGTCTTCTTAGCCAATCTCACAGGTGTGTAGTAGTGTCTCGGAGTTGTCTTAATTTGCATTTCTCTGATCAACACTGATTTAGAGCATTTTTTCATATGATTAGAAATGATTTTAATTTCATCTGAAAATTGTTTCTTCGTATCCTTTGATCATTTATCAATTTGAGAATGGCTTGAATTCTTATAAATTTGAGCCATTCTCTGTATGTTTTAGAAATGAGGACTTTATCAGGATCCTTGAATGTAAAAATGCTTTCCTAATTTATTGCTTCCCTTCTAATCTTGTATGCATTAGTTTTGTTTGTACAAAAACTTTTTAGTTTAATGTAATTAAAATTATCTATTTGGTGTTCCATCATGACTTTCAGTTCTTCTTTGTTTCAAATTCCTTCCTTCTCCACAGAACTGAGAGGTATATTATCCTATGTTCTTCAAATTTGCTTATAGTATCACTCTTTATGTCTAAATCACAAGCCTATTTCTAACTCATCTTGGTATATTGTGTTAGGAACTGGTCAATGCCTAGTTTCTTCCATACTAGTTTCTAATTTTCCCAGCATTTTTTGTCAAATAGTGAGTTCTTTTCCCAAAAGCTGGGGTCTTTGGGTTTGACAAACACTAGATTGTTATAGTTATTGAGGATTTTGTTCTGTGAACCTAATCTATTCCACTGATCAACTATTCTATTTCTTAGCTAGTACCAAATGGTTTTGAAAACCAATGCTTTATAGCATTCTGATTTTGTTTTAGGTTTGGCACAGCTAGGCCAGCTTTGTTGGCATTTTTTTCATTAATTTCCTTAAAATCCTTAAGCTTTTGTTTTCCCAGATTAACTTTGTTACTATTTTTTTCAAGATCTGTAAAATAATTTCTTGGGAGTTTGATTGGTATGACACTGAATAAGTACATCAATTTAGTTACTATTTTCATTTTCATTATATTCACTCAGCCTACGCATGAGCACTTGATATTTTTCCAACTGATTAGATCTGACTTTATTTGTCTGGAAAGTGTTTTGTAATTGTGTTCATAACAGTTCCTGACTTTCTCTAGACAGAGAGATTCCCAAATATTTTAAACTACCGATAGTTATTTTCAATGGAATTTCTTTTTTGTATCTCTTCTTGCTGGACTTTATTGGTAATATATAAAAATGCTGATGACTTATGTGGATTTACTTCATTGTGAACTGTTTCTAGTAGTTTTCCAGTTGATTCTCTAGGATAAGTATATCATCATATCATCTGCAAAGAGTGATAATTTTGTTTTCTCATTGCCTACTCTAATTCCTTTAATTTCTTTTTCTTCTATTATTGCCAAAGCTAACAATTCTAATACAATATTGAATAGTAATGGTGACAATGGGCAACTTTTTTTTTAATCCCTGATCTTATTGGGAATGATTCTAGTTTGCTCCCTTTATATATGATGCTTGATGATGGCTTTAAATACATGCTAATTATTATTTTAAGGAAAAGTCCATTTATTTCAATACACTCTAGTGTTTTTAATAGGAAGGAATGTTGAATTTTATCAAATGCTTTATTTGCATCTATTGAGATAATCATATGAGTTTTTTTTTAGTTTGGTTTTTGATATGGTGGATTATGCTAATAGTTTTCCTAATATTGAACCAGTCCTGCATTCCTGGTATAAATTCTAATTGGTAATAATGCATTATCCTGGAGCTCACTTTCAGTAATCTCGTTGTGATTTTTGCATCAATATTCATTAGGGAAATTGGCCAAAATTTTCTTTGTTTCCACCCTACCTAGTTTAGGTTTCAGTATCATGTCTGTGTCATAAAAGGAATTTGGTAGGAATTATTTATTCCCTTTTTTTCCAATAGTTTATATAGCATTGGAATTAATTGTTCTTTAAATGTTTGGTAGAATTCATATGTAAATTCATCTCTCCCTGGAGATTTTTTCTTAGAGAGTTGATTAATAGCTTGTTCTATTTCTTTTTCTAAAATGGAAAAAAATTTAAATATTTTATTTTTTTCTGTTAACCTGGGCATTCTATATTTTTGTAGATGATACTCCAATTCACTTAGATTATCAAATTTATTGGCATATATTTGAGCAAAATAAGTCATTATCATTGCTCTAATTTCTTCTTCATCGGTGGAAAGTTTTCCCTTTTCATTTTTGAGATGAACAATTTGATTTTCTTCTTTCCTTTTTCTAATAAATTAAGTAAAGGTTTATCTATGTTTGCTGGGTTTTTTTCATAAAACCACCTCAGTTTTATTTATTAATTCAATAGTTTTCTTATTTTCATTTTATATTAATCTTTTATTTTCAGAATTTTGAATTTGTTATTTAATTGAGGGTTTTTAATTTGTTCTTTTTCTAGTGTTTTTAGTTGTAAATCCAATTCGTTGATCTTCTCTTTTTCTATTTTATGCAATTGAGCATCTAGAGATATAAAATTTCCCCTTATAACCAATTTGGCTGCATCTCACAAATTTTGATATGTTGTCTCATTATTGTCATGCTCTTGGATGACGTTATTGATTGTTGTCTATGATTTATTGCTTCACCCATTCATTCTTTAGGATTTATTTAGTTTCCAATTAATTTTTGGTTTGTTTTCTCCTGGCTTTTTATTGCATGTAAGTTTTATGGCATTATGATCTGACAAAAATGCATTTATTATTTTTGCCTTTCTGCATTTGATTTTGAGCTTTCTATGCCCTAATACATGGTCAATTTTTGTATAGATTCCATGAATCTTCGATAAAAAAGTAAACTTCTTTCTGCCTCCCTTCAATTTTCTCCAAATATTCATTATATTTAATTTTCTAAAGTTCTTTTTACCTTGACTTCTTTATTATGTATTTTTTGGTTCGATTTATCTAGTTCTGAGAGAGCAATAGTTTTGTTGTCATTTTTTCTTGCATCTTTCTTAACTTCTCCATAAATTTGGATATTATACCTCTCTCAAAAAGTCCTCTCCCTTTAGATCCTCTCCCCCTTTCTTACACTTTTCCCCTACTACTTCTGTATTCCTTTATATTAGCCTTCCCCTTTCTTTTCCCCTTTCCCCTCCCACTTTCCTATAAAGTGAGACAAGTTTCTCTGTGAAACCAAGCATGTCTGATATTCTCTCTTTAAGCCAAATCTGATGAGAGTAAGATTTACACAATTCTCACCCCCCCTTCTTTCCCTCAATTATAATAGGTCTTCTTTTCCTCTTCATGAGATGTAATTTTCTTTATTTTACCTCTTTTTTCCTCTTTTTCTAGTAATTGTCTTTGTAGAAAAATACTTGAACAGTTGTCATCCAGACGGCTTGAGGAACCCAATAATAGAAAAAGTACTGCCTCATTAGACAAATGATTCCACTTTTTGATAGTTCCAATTATTGCAAAGCTGTTGTGTTTTTGTTTGTTTATTTGGGGTTTATTTTTGTGTTGTTGTTGCTGTTATTTTACTGACAACAAAATTTCACTTACCTCTTTGCAATTTCTACTGCTTGTTCCTGATTACATCTTCTGGGATGAAAGAGAACAAGACAGATTCTTCTTTCAACTTTACAATCCTTCATTGTCTTACAGATAGTTATCTGTCAATTTCTTTCCTTCATTTTCCCAAAATTTTTTGCACACCAAACACATCCAGTTTCCTCAACCAGTCTTCCTATGCTATGTTCTCAATAAATTTTTATAATCCTAGTTGCTCTGCTCTTTTGATGCTCTCCAAATGATCATTTTCCTTCTCAAACTATGGCACTTAGTATTGAATGCAATACTACATATATGGCATAATTAAGGCAGAATACAGAATAAATATTATTTCATTATTCCTGGAAACTTTGCCTGATTCACATTGACCTTATATTTCATTAAAGTCTTAGTTCTCTTTTTTGCAAAATGTGATCTTACCAGATCTCACCCAAACTGATCATAAAAAGATAAGTTTTTGAAACATGTGACTTTTCATGTATCCCTCCAAATTTAATATTAGCCACCTTATTAATTTATGAGTGCTTATGCATATCAGAATATTATTGGACTCTGATTTTGTCATTTAATGTTATCCTTCCCTTCTATTTTCACATCATCTGCCAATTTGATGAACATAATATTTATGCCTTTTCTCATGTTTTTTGATTTAAGGAAAAAAGATGTTAAATGGTTTAGGGCCAGAATTGGGGAGTTAAGCAAGATATGATAGCAATCTTCAAACACAGGAATATGTCTATTTTGTGACCAGAGTGGAAATCAAGATATAAAAAAAATTCAACTTTATGTAATAAAAAATTGACTAACAGTAGAGATATAGAAAAGCAAAATAGACTACCTTTGGAGAAAGTAGTGGATGTCTTCAAGCAAAAGCTGGATAAAATCTTGTTGAATAAAACAATAATAATAAATATTGACAATGATTACACACATAGCTGAAGATTTTCAAAGTCTTTTACATATAGTATCTTATTTGATATTCATAAAAATCAGAGAGGTAGGATTTCATGATTGCGATTTTACAGAGAGGAAAAAGGAGGCTTATGCGATTATATTCCTTTCCCAATATATTAAAGGCAGTGTCTAAATCAGAAATTAAGCCTTAGTATGGGTTGAAAGAGACCACCTCTATGATCTTTTCTTAGTACAGTGGTTTGAGCACTGGGTTTAGAATTAGGAAAACTCATCATCCTGAGTTCAAACACTTATTATCTGTATGACATTGGGCAAGCTGTTTAAGAGTATTTGTCTCAAGTACTCATTTGTGAAAAATCTGGAAAAGAACATAGCAAACTCCTCTAGTATCTTTGCCAAGAAAACACCAAAATGTGGTCATGAAGAGTCAGACATGCCTGAAAATGACTACACAGTAACAACATGATTCATTCTAACTCTTATTGGAAAAGATCACAGATATCATATCAGCCAATTATAGATATATTTTCCAATTTTTCCTCAAAGGAAAACCACACTACAATTTTAACAAAGTGTCATGTGTTTTACTGCATCCCAGCAAACAAATATAATTATAAAACTTTGACATTTTAAAATTACTTTGTATGACTAAGTCTGGAAAAGATCTCTATTGGTCACAACAAAATAATCATGTCAACTAGGAGGTATGATTTAATGCCGAGATTTTGTATTGAAATGCACAAATAAGAATGCAATGGGGAAAATGCAAGTTTTGGAGTCCAGATAAGTTTATAGCCATTCTTAGACAAGCTGTATTTCAATCATTAATTCAGAATTCATGAAACATTTATTCCTTTTATCTAAAATTAACCACTCACTTTTTAAAAGGGGGAAGGTAAGAAATCTGGCTAGTGACTTCATTTGGTATAGGCAATATCCAGCAATTCCAATTACTAGTGCAGAGCAGTACTTACATTGTTACCTTGTTCTTTGTTATAACTGCCTGGAGTTAGGTGATTCAAGCAGGTTTGCATGTTCAATCACTATCTTAAGACTAGTCTACTCCACTATGATTAACTATCTCACTCATATTTATCTACAATTTATGTTAACCTATAAGGAATTATGTAAAGTATATAAAAATCAAATTATTTCCTTAAGGTCATATAGCTAGTACATGTAAATGATATTGTATAAATATTATCTCCCCCAAACTACTTGAACCTAGAACATTTATACATTGTTTCATAGTACTTTCTGGAATGTAGTTCGGACAAGTAATATAATTTTCATTTCAATAATAAAGAAGAAGCTGAACATAGACAGGTTAAAGGACTTGTTCCAGGTCACACAGATCAATATCTATGTAGGAGAATTTGAAACTAGGTTTTCTGTTTCCATTCCTGATTTTTTTCCATTATACTAAATGGCCTCAATTTTAAAGTCATTTTGCAATAATTAGTAGTGGTTACCTGAATTCAGCAAACTCATAAAATGAAATCATGAGAATTTGTATCAATACAAAGTATAATTTTTAAAAATCCAACAAGTATTAGAAACTAAACAATCTTGTCAATTATTAAGTAATTAATTTATTGTTATACACTTGTTAATTGTATTTTTGATATTTTTCTTTGCCCCAAAATAGGACCAATTACATCAGAGGCCAGCCTTGTAAATGCAAAGGAGAAAATAGATTCACATTTACAATTTAATCAAATTATTTAAAATGCAAAACATGACTTTAATACATGGCATTTGAAAATTTCACAGATTGTAAGAGAGAATATTTAACAATTTAATTGATCCTTATTATGAATGCCCTTAAAAATGTACCATAATCCATTCATTTGTGATGACTTATCCCCTAGTGAAGAGACATCCCTTTTTCTTGCCAAGGCCAAATTTATGTATTTTTTTATCTTATATTCTGTTTTCTTCCACTAATTGTTCCTACTAATCTCTTCCATCTTTAAAAAACAAAACAAAGCAAAAGTCTTCCTAGATTTTGTTATCCCTGTCAATTGTCACCCATGCCCAAACACTCTTTTCTTTCTCAGCCAAATTCCTTGAAAAAAACCTGTCTACATTTGCTACTTTTATTTCTCCTCAGTTGCTTCAAAACCCTCTGACATCCTGATTGCAAAGTCTCTAGTCAATTGAAATTGCTTTCTCCAATTTAGCAATAATCTCTCAATTATTATATCTAATAGCATTTTCTCAGTCCTCATCTTCCATAATTTCTTTCATGCTTTTAAACTAGAAACTAAAAAAGTGCCTGTATATCACCCTCTTTTCTCAGATACAAAACCACTATGGGTTTTCAGGAATTTCTTGGGCTTTTACCTACTTTGCTGACGTCCCTCTCAGCCTCCCTTGATGAGCCATTTTCTCTGTCACACTTACTCATTACAGGTGTATCACAAGAGTCTTTTCTAGTTCTCTTTTTTCTCGCATTGTCTCATTTTCTCTGCATTGTCTACCTTGTAACCTCCTATCACTTTAATTGTTATCTCTTTGTAGATAACTCTCTTATTTATATTCCTTTAGTCTCCCGAGTTCTAATTTTACACATTTTAGATATTTAAAACTAAATTTCATCCAGTTCAGAATTATTTTTCTCAGCCTCTCTCCCCAAAATAGCAACAGTCTTCCAAATTTCCTTATTTCTGCCAAATTCACCAAAAGCACCCAGGTTTATAATGTTGGTATCATCC
Organism: Myrmecobius fasciatus; assembly: GCA_023553655.1. NCBI lineage: Eukaryota > Metazoa > Chordata > Mammalia > Dasyuromorphia > Myrmecobiidae > Myrmecobius > Myrmecobius fasciatus. Next base: position 46,575 of record JAJPUD010009673.1, read on the forward strand.
TCTACAATTCAAAATTCCACACATAGTTAATCAAATTTTAATCTTGTATCTGCTGTACCCACAATATTTCTTTATATATTCTCTGCTCTATATTCATATAGTTATCAATGTAGTTTGAAAAATCATAAATTTCCACCTGAACCACTCGAATAGTTTCCCCGTCTCTTATTTATCTTTTTATAATACAGCTTCTATACAGCAACCAAAATATTTTCCTAAAGCCCAAGTCTGCTATTGTTGTTCTCTTACTTGCCCAAGGGTTCCCTACTCTTCTCTAGAATCAGGCAAATACTCTTCTGTTTGATAATTTAATATGTCCACAACATCGTTCCATACAGTATTTTCTGTTTTATTGCATGTTGCTCTCTCTACAAAAATCAATCAACAGGCTTTCTTTCTGTTCTTCATGTCTGACAATCTATCACCCATTTCTATGTCTTTGAAATGGATTTCTTTTTTTTTAATTTAAAAAAAAATTATTTAAAACAAATACAAAAAAAGAAAAAAAAAACATTGCCATGTTCACAGGAGAACATAAGAAGATTCAAAATATGAAACAATAAATTTCCATTTCAAGAAAGCCTATATAATAAATGCTACACATTTTGTTCTGAGGTGTCCATCTTTTCTTTTCTTCCTTCTGGGTTTTCTTTTGTTCTCTGTTGTGTACTTTTTTTACTTTATCATTTCTTCTCCTTTCCTTTCCATCCCACTTTCCCCAAGAAGGGTAAAAAAATTAAGCACACACATATACACACATATACAAACAGATACACACACACACACACACACACACATATATATATGTATACACATATATATATATATATGTAGATATCTCCAATCATACACATATACACATTCATATATAATGATGTAAGGCCATGCCATGTTTATTTGTCCTCTATTTCTCTAAACTTGGATAACATCATACTTCATAAATTCTAGTCTTTCCATATTTTTCCTATATCTAAAAATCCTATACCATACCACCATAACAATATTCCTACCTTATACTATTTTGTTATTTTAAAGAGCCTGAAACAACATTGATTAATATGACCAAAAGATAGTGTAGTTTCTCTATTTTCCTCTTTTGATTAAATGTATTTTAGTTTTAAGTTTGAGATAAATGACTACTGTCTCTGCTTTTCTTCTTCATAAATTCTGCTCTTCCTCATTATTATTATGTTTGTGTGGACCTTTTATTTCCTATTCCTGCTAACTCCTCTGTTTTAGTTCTACCCTCCAACTTTCCTTGCTATTATTTAATCCAAAGATTCCTAAACTCTGCATCAGGATACCACATGGGATCACATAAATGAATGCATGGATCACAAAAAAATTGGCAACAGCAAAAGGTTTCTGAATGTAATGATCAAAAGTTAATTCAAAATCAACTGCACAATAAACCCAATGTGTTTCTGGCAGTGCTTGCCCATGTTCTATCATGCAACTTTATATGAGCCTTGGTTCTGAAAATACAACATGCACACTTTGTATTACATGAGCAAAATGCTTCCAAAAATAGCTCAGTTCAGAGTTGAAATGGGTCATGTAAAAGCTTCTAGAAGAAGCTTTTTTTCACTCATGAAGTGAAAAAGTTTAAGAAGCACTAACAACCTAGCCTCCTCCCAAGATTTTTTTTCCTTTCTCTTCCTAATCTTTTCCCTCCTTCTTCATCCTGTTCCCATTAAACTACAAACTTTATCCCATTCCTGTTAATGTGTATTTCCTTCTATACTTCCCTTACCTTATTTTCTCTTCCTCTTATTTCTTTATGAATTCAGAAGATTTTCATACCCTTCTATACATATATATATATACATATGTATATGTGTATATTGTTCCCTCTTTAACACATTTCTATTGAGGGTAGGGTTCCAGCTATCCTCCAGCTCTCCTCCCCCACCTAATTCCTCTGTATCAGTTCTTACTCTTGAACCTCATTCATATAGCATAATTATTATTTTTACCTTTTCCTATAGGCTTTCGCTTTTTAGAATCACATCGTGTTCATCTCTGCCTCAAACTTTCTTTTTCAAACCCAATTACTCATACTAAACATATGGACCACATTTCCACATACAAAACATAAATATTTTGTCCATATAGAGTCCCTTGAAATTAGTATTTGATATTTACCTTATATTTCTTTTGGATTTTATATGTCAAGCATCTTGTTTGTTGAATATTATAATTCAAGTACTTTTGCAACAAAATACTGAAAGTCTGGCAATTAACTGAATGTTTCTCTTTTTTACCTGCATTATTCTTAACTTTTCAGAGTATGATATTCTTGGCTACAACCTTATTTTTTTCTTTTGCTCTTTTATATATAGTGTTCCAAGACCTACAATCTTTTTTTTTTTTTTTTTTTTTTTTTTTTTTTTTTTTTTTTTTTTTTATTTTTTATTTCATTTTAGGGTTGGTTTTATTTTTTTTTTTTTTTTTTTTTTAACCTCAGTATCATTCTCTGAAGATGACCCTTGGTCTTCTAATTCCTATAGTAACTTTCAATGGTCAGGTTCTTTTTCCTTTGCCTATTATTTTATTATTATTATTTGTAGCAATTGTTGGTGTAATCACCTTTAAACCTTGGTTTTGGGAGATACTTCCTTTGGTCTCAGTTCTTCTTCAGTTCTTCCCTCTGGCCTAGAACCAGAAACCAAAACCTCTGCCCTTTTATTTGTGCCCACAGCTAGCAGAGTCCTTGTCCCACTGTTTCTGAACTCAATGAGCATATGCTGGTTCCTTCTCATCCAGAGCCACATTTCAGTTTTTCAAATGGGCCTGGCATCCCTTTTCAGCAGAATTTCCTTCAATATTCCCTAGCTAAGAGAACTGACTCCCCATACTGTCTGGCAAGGTGAAAATTTCTGGGATGGGGCTGAGGCTGCCTCCCAACCCTGCTACAAGTACTTGAGTCTTCTTGTTTCAGCAGAATAAGCCTGGAATTGTTTACAATCCATTGGGGTCAAACCTCCATTCTGATTTCTTTCTTTGTATCTTCTATAATTGTCCCAGGAGGACTGCTGTTCTGCTGAAACTCCCATCTATTTTTAATACACTCTGTGTTTCTATTGAGGTGTAGTTTTGTTTTACTAGTGGGGAAAATCTGGAGATCTTAGAATTTTCTGACTTACTCTACCATCTTCCCAGAATTATCAAATATATGGTTTTCGGAGAAAAAAATACAAGCTATCAATAATCATAAAGCTGTGCTCCAAATCAGTACTAATTAGAGAATTAAAATTAAATTAACTCTGCCTCATATATGAGCTTAATCAAATCAGATAACCAAAATAAAAGAAAAATAAATGTTGAAAAAACAAACACATTGATATACTGTTGATAGAAATGAAAATTTGTATAGCCAATATGAAAAGCAATATGGAACTATTACCCCAAAGTTACTAAACTGTGCATATATTTTTGACCCGGAGTTACCACTACTCATTTTATATATCAAGGATATCACAGAAAGAGGTCAAAGAACCATATTGTGTATACTTACATATATGGATATATATGTATTGTGTGTATATACATACATATATGAAAGTTATTTTTTGTTTACTCTTTGAGAAAAGGAGATGATTTCTATCTACCTTTGAACTGATTGCCTAACTTTCTATAGAATTGTATTGAAAACCTATTGAATATTATTGTGAGTAGAGAAATGAAGACAAGGAACTATAATGCCAGACTTACCAATTAATTATAAAGTGACTTAGAAGGATAATCTCTAAGGTAGCCCCCAGGTTGAAAACATGCAAAACCTGGTGAATGATAATGTCATTAATAAAAAGAATGTCAGAAAATAATCAGAATTTCTGGTGAAAGATAATGAGCTCCTTAATGAGAATACTATCCCAACATTTTATTTTACAGTTGAATAGATCCATTAAGGTCAGTTAAGTACATTTCATCCCACACTTTAAGTGGAAAATTAAGGACCAAAATTCAGGCTTTCTGGCACTCATTTTAAATCTTGGCTCTTTCTCTCACTATCCTATGACCTTGGACAAATCTGTTACTTTGGGCTACAGTTTTTTAATCTACAAAAAAGAAAGTATTAGACTGAATTTCTTTCGTCTTGCCCAGATCTACAATCCTATGACTCAGTCCATTGTACAACATGTTACTATTTCTATTTTGAACTTCAAAGCAAAGATTGGAATGAATCAGCTCTAAGGTAATTTTAATTCTAGTTTTCCAAAATGCAAGCCTCAAAAAGTTATGATAAACATATTGATCTATTATTCAATATTTTTGAAAACTTCATCTAGTTCATACTACATTTGATTTAAACCTCATAATTAAAAAGAAATATTGAAAATTCATCATATGAAGCAGAGGAACATGAAGCATGAAGGCATATAAGTGAATTATTACTGGAACTAGGAATTAGTGCAACCATTTTGGAAAGAAATTTGAAATTCTGTAAATAAAGAAACAGAAAAGATTATTTCCCTTTTACTCCACTTCTGGGTATGTATCCAATGAAGAATATTGATAAAAACTAAAGCTCCATGTATAGCGAAATATTTATAGTAACACATTTGTGTTAGTAAAAAACTAGAAACAAAATAGATAATATTGAAAGTGGATTGGATAGACAAATTGGGTATAAAGACATAATAATTTATTAAAGTTCTTAAGAAATAATAAGCCTGATTACAGAAGAAATTGGAAAAATATTGAATTTTTCAATTTCAACATCTTTTGTCCATGATGTTTATAATCTTAGAATAATCCATGATTCTCCACATCCTAGTTAGTTGCAGTCTTGTACATTCTATCTATATGACATCTCTCTCCTGAGTTCCCTTCTTTCCATGCCAATAGTCTTATTTCAACCCTTTTCACCTAGACAAGGACTGAAGTCTGGACTATCATGATAGCCTCCTAACCAGCTTCACTGATTCAAATATCTCTCCAATTTATCCTCCAAACAGTTAACAAAAGAGCATTACTACAACAGTTTAGATATGCTAATAGGGACATGCAAAACCTCATCACTTCAATGACTCCCTATTGATTCTGTGATAAAAAAGAGACTTCTCCATTTTCCAACATTTTCAAAAACTGACTCCCACCTACCTTTTGAATCTTATTTCATATTGCTCCTTTTCATGCATTCTCCACTCCAGTAAAACTGGCTTATTTGCTATTCTTCAAACATAATATTCCATTATTTGCTTTTATCCTTTTGCATGAGTTTTTGGATAACTAAAATGTACTTTTTAATCAATTCTATTTCTTAGAATCCTTAACTTCCTCCAATTGGAGACCTTTTTTGATCTTCCTCCCCCTCCTAAATTTTAGTGCTCTTATTACATAAAATCACTTTAGATATATTTACCTGGGAAAATATTGGATTCACTCAATAGAATATCAAGTTTTTGAGTATAGGAATTCTGGGGGTTTTGTCTCTTTTCTCAGAACCTAGTACAATAAGTGATAATAATACAATAAGTGAAATAAGTGATAATCATTGTTTGTTGCATTTAGTTAAACCAAGTAGATATTGAAATTCTAGGTCTATGAAATAATGTGTTGACAATTTGATTGATATGTCACTGAACAAATAGGTCAATTTAGGCAGAAGTATAATTTTTATTATATTATCTCAGCCTACCCATGAGCAATTGACATTTTTCCAATTGTTTAGGTCTGTTTTTGTTTGTGTGAGAAGTGTTTTGCAATTATATTCATATAGGTTCTTACTTTGTCTTGGCAAATAAATATCCAAATATATTATTTTATCTATAGTTATTTTAAATGGAACTTCTATTTCCATCTCTTGGTGATGGGCTTTGTCAGAAATATATAGAAATGCTAATAATTTGTGTGAGTTTATTCTATATATTGTGGCTTTGCTAAAACTTAATTGTTTTGAGTAGGTTTCTGGATGATATTCTAGGACTACATATATAATCATATCATCTGCATAGTGATAGTTTTATTTCCTTATTGCCTCTTCTAATTCCTTTCATTTCTTTCTCTTTTCTTATCACTAAAGACAACATTTCTAGTACAATGTTGAATAATAGTGTTGATAATGGACATCCTAGTTTCATCTTTGATCTTTTTTGGAAATGCACCCAACTTCTCTTCATTACACATAATGTTTGCTGAAGGTTTTAAATAGATACTGCTTATTATTGTAAGGAAAGTTTCCTTTATTCTTATGTTCTCTAGTGTTTTTTTGTTTTGTTTTGCTTTGTTTTTTTTATAGGAATGGGTGAGAAATTGAAATTCTAATAGCAGGAGTTTGGTTTACAATTAAGAGGAAGTATCATTGCTATTAAGAATAAAGGCAGCTACATTGTTGGTGGAGCTGTGAATGGATACAGCCATTCTGGAGAACAATATGGAGCTATACTCAAAAAGTTATCAAACTGTGCATACCCTTTGACCCAGCAGCATTTCTATTGGGCTTATATCCCAAAGAAATCATAAAGGAAGGAAAAGGCCCCACATGTGCAAGAATGTTTATGGCAGCCCTTTTTGTAGTGGCTAGAAACTGGAAATTGAATAGATGCCCTTCAATTGGAGAATGGCTGAATAAATTATGGTATATGAATATTATGGAATATTATTGTTCTGTAAGAAATGACCAGCAAGATGATTTCAGAGAGGCCTGGAGAGACTTACATGAACTGATGCTGAGTGAAATGAGCAGAACCAGGAGATCATTATACACGGCAACAACAGTACTATATGACGATCAATTCTGATGGACATGGCTCTCTTCAACAATGAAATGTTTCAAACCACCTCCAATTGTTCACTGAAGAAAGCCATATACACCCAGAGAGAGGGATGTGAAATGTGGACCACAACATAACATTCTCATACTCCTTGATTGATGTTTGCTTACATTGTGTTTCCTTTATCTGATATATCGTTTGTGTAGATAAGATTTTTCTTGCACAACAATGATAAGTTTGGAAATATGTATACATATATTCGATTTGCCAATATTTTAACATAATTAACATGTAGTGGATATCCTGCCATCTAGGGGAGGGGTGGGGAGTTGGGGGGAAAATTTGTAACAGAAAGCTATGTAAGGGTTATTGTTGAAGAATTACCCACACATATGTTATGCAAATAAAATAAAAAAAGAATTTAAAAAAAAGAATTTGGTAGTAATCTTTGCTCATTTTTCTAAATAGCAATATAATTTTGGAATTTATTTTTTAATGTTAGGTATTTTTTTCTGTTAACCAGGCCGATTTATATTTTTGTCAATATCCATCCATTTCATTGGAATTGACAAATTTTTGACATACAATTAGTTAAAATAAGTTCTAATAATTGTTTTGATTTAGCTATCATTGGTTAACTCCCCTCTTACATCCACTTACAAAAAATTCTTGTGACAAAATTTACCCTATTCTACCTCTCCTTTCCCCCTTTTTTTAACTGCATTCCTCTTTTTCACTTTAATTTCATTTTTTAGACAATCTTGCCATCATATTCATTTCACATCCATACCCTTTGTCTATTTATACTTTCTAATTGTCCTGAGAATGAGAAAGTTCTAAGGCTTTATAAGTAACAACTTTTGTGGGAGTATAAAAATTTAGTGTTATTGAATCCTTTATGATTTCTCTTTTCTGCTTACTTTTTTTGTGCCTTTCTCAAATCTTTTTTTCTAAAGTCAAAGTTTCTATTCAGGTGGTCTTTTTTATCAAAAATGTTTGACAATTCTGTATTTCACCCCTGAATAATTATATTAAGTATTGTTGTTTAGTAAATTCTTGATTATAATCCTAACTCTTCTGTCTTCCAGAATATCATATGCCTAGATCTACAATCTTTTAAATAGAGGTTGTCAAATCTTATGTTACATTGGCTATGACTTTACCATATTTAAATTGTTTCGTTCTGACTTCTTGCAATATTTTCTCCTTGATCTCGTAGATCTAGATTAGCTGTGATATTCCTGAAAGTTTTCATTTTAAAATCTTTTAAAGAGATAATCAGTGGATTGTTTTAATTTTTATTAGAATCTCTTATTCTAGGATATCAGGGCAGTTTTTCCCTTCATTGTCTTTTGAAATATGATATCTAGACTACTGTTTTGATCATGGCTTTCTGATAATTAAATAATTCTTAAAGTATTTCTCCTCAATTTTTTTCCATGTCAGTTTCTTTTTTCCAATGTGATATTTCACTTTTTTGCTTTTGAGTTGATTTGATTATTTCTTTTTTTTTAATTAAAACTTTTTATTTGCAAAACATATGTATGGGTAATTCTTCAACATTAACTCTTACAAAGCTTTCTGTTACAAAATTTTCCCGCCTACTCCCCATCTCTCCCCTAGATGGCAGGATATCCACTACATGTTAATTATGTTAAAACACTTGACAAATCGAATATATGTATATATATATTTCCACACATCATTTTTGTGGAACAAAAATCGTTTACAAGAAAGAAATATCAGAGAAAGGAAACACAATGCAAGCAAACATCGATAGAGAGCATGAAAATGTTATGCTGTGGTCCATATTTCACATCCCTCTCTCTGGAAGTATATGGCTTTCTTCAGTGAACAATTGGAACTGGTTTGAAACATTTCATTGTTGAAAAGAGCCATGTCCATCAGAATTGATCATCATATAGTATTGTTGTTGCCGTGTAGATTGATCTCCTGATTCTGCTCATTTCACTCAGCATCAGTTCATGCAAGTCTCTCCAGGGCTCTCTGAAATCATCCTGCTGGTCGTTTCTCACAGAACAATAATATTCCATAACATAACATAACAATAATTGATCAGCCATTCTCCAATTGATGGGCATCCATTCAGTTTCCAGTTTCTAGCCACTACAAAAAGGGCTGCCACAAACATTCTTGCACATGTGGGGCCCTTTCCCTCCTCTAAGATCTCTTTGGGATACAAGCCCAATAGAAACACTGCTGGGTCGAAGGGTATGCACAGTTTGATCACTTTTTGAGCATAGCTCCAAATTGCTCTCCTGAATGGCTGGATCCATTCACAGTTCCACCAACAATGCAACAGTGTCCCAGCCTTCCCACATCCCCTCCAACATTCATCATTATCTTTTCCTGTCATTTTAGCCAATCTGACAGGTGTGTATTGGTACCTCAGAGTTGTCTTAATTTCCATTTCTCTGATCAATAGGGATTTGGAGACCTTTTCATATGACTAGAAATAGTTTTAATTTCATCATCTGAAAATTGTCTGTTCATATCCTTTGACCATTTATCGATTGGAGAGTGGCTTGAATTCTTATAAATATGAGACAATTCTCTATATATTTTAGAAATGAGGCCTTTATCAGAACCCTTAAATGTAAAGATGATTTCCCAATTTATTGCTTCCCTCCTAATCTTGACTGCATTGGTTTTGTTTGTATAAATTTTTTGTACAAAGTTTGTACAAGTTTTAACTTAATATAGTCAAAATTATCTATCTGGTGTTCAATTACAAGTTCCAGTTCTTCTTTGGACATAAATTTATTCCAGATTTGATTGTTTCTTAATGTATCATGAAGTCATAGTTTCCACTTACCAAAGTCTAGTTTTAAAGCAATTATTTTCTTCAGTGAGCTTTTGTGCTTTTTTCCATTTGGCCAATTTTGGTTTTTATAAAATCAAACACATTTGAACTATTGAATAACAACATTTTTCCAGCCTATTTCTGGAATGTTAATGTTATATTAAAGTTTGAATCTGCCCTTGGTGTATATAATTATCACTTTTCCAAGCACCAGGATTTTTTTCCCTACTCCTTTCACATCAACTTTTTGTAGTTTGTGAGTTTTCTCTGCTTCCAAGATATGGTTACTATTATTCTGACCTGTAATATGTAAAATGTAAATGACCTGTAAAAATGTCTTTACCCAGAAAGAGTCTTTGTTCTCCTAAAACATACATGCTAGACTTCTTCTTGTCCCTGGCACTATAACCAGTTTTCTTGTTCTCCTGTAGTCACAAGACCCCTGTGTAGCAAGCTATACTACACCACGTGATTCCAGGAGAACAAGTAAACCTAACTATGGATATGCAGGAACTAATAACAGTATCTAGTGACTAGGCTTCTGTCCCCCAGTTTATGAGGCTTAGGAGAATACCCACAAAACCCAGGAGCAGAGCTCAACTTTAAAAATCATAAAATAGGCTGGAAAATGAGCTCAAAAAGAAAACCAAACGTAACAACCTACTACTATAATGACCAGGAAAATCAAAACACAAACTCAGAAGAGGACAACAATGCATATAGACATGCAAGGCCTATAAGAAAAATATGAATTGATTTCAGGGTCAAAAAACTTTCCTGGAATACCTCAAAAAAAGACTTTAAAATTGAGTAAGAGAAGTAGAAGAATATTTAGGGAAAAAAATGAGAATTACGCAAGAGAATCATGAAAAAAAAGAGCCAACAGCTTAACAAAGGAAGCATAAAAAAATGGAAAAAACTGTACAAATATTCCCTGAAGAAAACAATTTGGAAAGTAGAATTGATCAAATTGGGGGATGGGTGGAAAAAAAAGTAAAAAAAAAAAATCCACTGATAAAAGAAACTCCTTGAAAATTGGAATTGGCAAAACAGACAAGGATGTCCAAAGACAAGTGGAAACTAATAACTCTATGAGACATCAAGAATCAAATAAGCAAATCAAAAGAATGAAAAAATAGAATAAAATGTAAAAATATTTAATCAAAAAAATGAGGCAAAAATTAGATTCAAAAAAGATAATTTAAGAATTATTAAACTAGACTTCTAACACCACAATGATGGAGTAAGAAAAGAAACCTCTGGAGGCCCTCTAAATTTCTTGCCAAACAACAAGAAATCTGTTTCAAAACTGATTTTAGAACAGGGAAGCAGTTTACTAGGACAGGAGAAAATGTTCATCTCATTGAGATGTAAGGACAAGACTCACAACAAGGAGTTTGCAATAAAGTTCAAATTCAGGGGCAAGTCACCAAGAGTCCCCAATCCTCCTGTAGACCCTGAGGAGATGCAGTGGTTGATGTGGCATACATAACAAGGCCCCACTTCAGAGGTTCTACCCCCAGCATAGAACACTAGATAGGCCTGACCCATATTTCTGAACAATAGTGAAGCCCAACCCTTAGATCTGGATCCAAAACAACACTGTGCCTCTGAGTATGATCAAGAGTAAGGTCCCTCTGCCAGAATCTACCATCAGGTTTTGTTTCCATAGAAAGCCAGAAGCAAGGCCCAACTTTGGAGTGCAACAGCAACAAGATTCCTCCTTCAGAGGATCAACTAACAGAGAAGTCATTTCCATAGCAAAATAGCATAAAGGCCCCAGCTAGTCAGCAGCTAGGCTCTAAATCTCAGTGAAAGTCAGCAGCAAGATGCTGAATATCAGCACAAGAGGCTTGAGAAAGTGCAAGACCAGAGCCCAGTTCTCACGAAAAAATATCCATTCACAAAAACAGACAAAAATAAATTTTAAAAAGAGAAAAATAATTTGAGTATAGATAGTATGGTGACATAGAATCAAGGAACAAATTTAGAAGAAGACCAGAGTGTCAAAATGACTACAGATGAAATCTAAAAAAAAAAAAAAAAAAAAAAAAAAAAGTAGTTCACCTCAAGCCCAAAATGAACTGGAAGAATTTTAATTTATTTTTTCTAAAGTCAGTTAGAAAACTAGAAGGCGAATTGGGAAAAGAAGTAAGAGCAATGAAAATGAATCATGAAGAGTCAACAGCATAGGAAAAGATACACAAAAATGCTCTAAAGATGATTAGTTTATTTGATATTAACTTATTGACAATTAATTTTGTTTATTCTTCTTACAAAATAGAATTGGCCGAATGAAAAAGGAAGTACAAAAGTTCACAGAAGAAGATAATTCCTTAAAAATTAAATTTAAAAAGTAGAATTTAATGACTCCCTGACACATTAATATATGATAAGAACAAAATTTGTTTACAAAAATTAAAAATAGAATAAAATTTGAAATTTCTCATTAAAAAACTGATCTGGAAAATACATCCAGGAGAGATAATTTTAAAATTATTGGACTATCTGAAAGACATTATTAAAAAATTAAAATAAGCCTGGATAATATCTTTCAAAAAATTATCAATGAAAACTGCCTTGATACACTATAGTCAGAGAACAAAATAGAAATGGAAAGAATTCACCATGACTACCTGGAAAAGATCCCAAAATGTAAACTCCTGGGAACATCATAGCTAAATTCCAGAGCTCCAGTTCAAGGGGAAAGTACTGAAAACAGCCAAAAAGAAATGGAGTTATAGATAGCATTATACAGGATTTAACAGCTCCTACATTAAAAAGACATATTCTGGAAGGCAAAGGAGTTAGGATTACAACCAAGAATTACCTACCCACAAAACTAAATATAACCCTTCAGAGCGAAATGAGGAAGTATTGAACAAAAATAAATGTCTTCCATGTATTTGTAATCAAAAGGCTAGGGCTGAATAAAAATTTTTGACCTCCAAACAAGGAAACATTAAAAGGTAAAAAGGAAAAAAAAAGAAACAAGACAAAATATGAGATTCAATAAATTTGAACTTTATATTTATATATGGCAAGAAAATAGGTACTGTGAGAGCAATTAGGAGTATACACAGACAGAGGGTACAGATAAAGGTATATTTGATAGGATGATACCTGCTAAAAAACAATGAAGGATGAGAAAGAAGATTAAACTTGAAGAAACAGGGGGAAAACAGAATGGGTTATATTATCTCATATAAAAGAGGAATGAAAGAGATATTATAATGAAGGAGGAAATGAAGGAGTTATTGAGCAAAGCTTAAACTTTACTCTCATCAGAACTGACTCAGAGAGAATAATGTATGTATACAGTTGAATACAGAAATCTGTCTTACCCTGTAAGGAAGTAAAAAGAGATGTGGAAAAAAGAAGGGGAGGACTGATATAAGGGAGGGTGGATGGGGGAGGTGGTCATTTGAAGTAAAACACTTGGAAGAAGGAAAATGGTGGGGATGAGAGAGGGATAAATAAGAATAAAATAGTATGGAAGGAAATACACAACTAATTTTTATAACTATAAATGTAAAAGGGATAAATTTACTCAAACATGGAAGGGAATAGCAGAATGGATTAAAAACCAGAATTCTAAAATATGTTGTTTATAAGAAACGCATTTGAAGCAGAGACACAGAAAAAGCTTCTGGGGAAGCTTTTCTCAATGCATTTGGGGAATGGCTGAATAAATTGTGTTACATGAAGACAATGGAATATTATTGTTCTATAAAAAAGATAAACAAGCAGATTTTAGAAAGGACTGGAAAGATTTACTTGAACTGATAGTGAGCAAAACAATCATAAACAAGAATACATTGTACACATCAAGATTGTGTGATGATAAAGACCTTGATTCTTCTCAGTGGTTTAGTGATCCAAGGCAATTCCAATAAACTTTGGATATAAAACGCCATCTACATCCAGAAAAAGAACTATGAAGAATGAATATAAATCATCATCTATGTTCACTTCTTTTTTTCTGTTTTTCCCCTTTCCTGTATTTTTCCCTCATATTTATTTTTCTCTCCCAACATGACTCATAAGCAAATGTGTATTTAAAAAATTAATATACATGTATAACCAGAAAAAAAACAATTAATGAAAAAGAAAATAACAAAGAAGTTAAGGAGGTGAAGAAATTTTTGGAAAATTTAAATATGTTAGATTTTTAGTGAAGACTCAGTAGATAAAAAGGATTATACTTTGTTCTCTGAGTGTGTAAGTAACATATGTACAAAAACTGACTCATAAAAACCTCAAAACCAAATGCAGATGAGCTGAAATATTAAATGCATTCTATTCAGATCATAATGCAGTAAAAAATATATTCAATGCTGGATAATGGAAAAAGATTAAAAATGAATTGAAAACTATAATCTAATCCTAAAAAAAATAAGTAGATGAAAGAACAAATCAGATAAACTATTGAAAATTTCACAAAAGAAAATAACAATCAGATGACATTTCAAAATATGTGGAATGTAAGTAAAGTGAAGCATAAAGGAAAAATGTATATCTGTAAATGTATACATCATCAAAACAGGAAATGAGCAAGCAACTTAAAAAAAGGGAAAAATAAAAATAAAAAAATTCCCAATTAAATGCCAAATTGAAAATCCTGGTGATCAAAGGAGAAAATAATAAATTTAAAAGGAAATTGTTGAACTAATAAATGAAACTAGAAGTTGTCTTTGTGGGAGAGAATAATAAAATCAATAATTTGATTAAATTTGATTTTAAAAATGAAAGAAAACCAAATTACCGTATTAAAATAGAGTGAATAAAAATTAATTTAAAGCAATAGTTAGGAGCAATTTTATATAGCTGCATGCTAATAAATCTGACAATCTGAATGAAACAAATTAATAGCTACAAAAATATAAATTACCCAGATTACCAGGGGAAATGATGTATTTAAATAGCCCTATTTTAGAAAAAGAAATTGAACAAGCTATGAATGAGCTTCCAAATAAAAAAAAAACCAAAACCTTGGGGACAAATGAATTCAAAAGACCTAAAGAACAAATAATCCCAATAATATATAAACCATTTGAGAAAATAAGCAAAGAAGTGGAATCCTACCAAATTCCTTTTATGAAACAAATATGATGCTAATACCCAAACCAGGAAGAACCAAAACAGAGAAAGAAAATAAAAGATCAATTCTATAATTAATATTGCTGCAAAATTTATAAACAAAATGCTGCCAAGAAGATTATCATAATATATCACGAAAATCATACATTGTGACCTGGTGGGATTTTTACAAAAAAAGCACAGTAAAGTCAATAATTGGAAAATTAGTGGACCATATTGATACCAAAAACAACAGAAATTATATGACTATCTCAATGGATGCAGAAAAACCTTTTGACAAAATACAACATTCATTCCTAATAAAAAACACTGGCATGCATAGAAATAAATGGAGCTTTCCTTAAAATGATAAGTAAAATCTATCTAAAACTATCAAGAAACATTATCTGTAATAGGAATGAGGTAGAAGCATGCCTAATAAGATTAGGGATGAAGCAAGTTTGCCCATTATCGTCATTTTTATTCAATACCATAATAGAAGCGTTATATAGCAATAAGAGAAGAAAAATAAATTGAAATAGAATAAAAAAATAAGGAAGAAAAACTGTCTTTGCAAATGATTTGATGGTATTCTTAGAGAATCTACAAAAATATTTGAAATAATTAACAACATTAGCAAAGTTTCAGGATATAAAATAAATCTACATAGATAATCAACATTTCTTTATGCAACCAACCAAATCCAGTAGCAAGAGATAGAAAAAGAAGTTCCATGTGAAATAACTGTAGACAATATAAATACTTGAGACTGTTCCTTCCAAGATAAATCCAGAAATTTTATGAAACAACTACAAAACATTTCACATAAATACAGTTAATTTTTTTATGGGAATTATATCAAATTCCCATGGTAAGGCTAAACCAATACAATAAAAATGATAATTCTATTTAAATTAATTTACTTTTTCATTGCCATACCAATAAAACTACAAAAATAACTATTTTGTAGAAAAAAATAACAAAATTCATCAAGAAAGAAAAAAGGTTGAATGTCAAGGGAATTAATAGAAAAAGAAAAAGTAAAGAAAGGTGGCCTAGCCAAACCAGACCTCAAACTATTATTAATATATTTTACTAATTTTTAAAAATGGAGATGAATCAATGAAGTAGATTAAGTAGGAAATGACAGTTTTTATGTAAACATAGAGTCCAATTTCTGGAACAAGAATTCACTATTTGACAAAAATCATGGGAAAACTAGAAAACAGAATGCTAGAAACTAAATACAGATTAGTATTTTACAATGTATTAAAAGATAAAATCAAAATCACTGCAAAATTAGACATAAAGTATATCGTGTGCACAATATAGGAGAGCAAGGAGTAATTTGCCTGAAACACATATGGAGAAGAGATGAATTTTTCACTAAACAAGTGATAAAAAGCATTACTAGATGAAAAATGGATTGTTTTGATTACATTAAATTGATAATATAGCAAACAAAACCATTGCAAGCAAGATTAGAAGGAAAGAAGAAAGCTAAGAAACAATCTTTATAGCCTTTGTCTTAGATAAAGGCCTCATTTCTCACATATATATAGATCTGAGTCAAATTTGTAAGACTTTAAATTATTCCTCAACTGAAAAGTGAAAGAATATGAACAGGCAACTTTCAGATGAAAAAATTAAATCCATCCATAGTCATTTGCAAAAATACTCTCTGTCACTGCTGATTAGAGAAATGCAAATTAAAATAACTGAGATACCATCTTATATATATTACATGGAATAATGTGAGAGAAAAGGAAAATTATAAATGTTAGAAAAGACATAGGAAAATTAGAACACAGATACACTATTTGTGGGATTGTGAACTGATCCAACCATTCTTGAGCTTAATTTGGAACTTTGCACAAAGCACAATAAAACTTCAGACTCTGATCCAGCAATACCATTTGTAGTATGTTATCTCAAAGAGATCATAAAAAACAAGAAAGGACCTTAATTAATGTACCTATATATATATATATATATAATATTTCTTTTTTGTTGATGGCAAATTAGAAATAGAGGGGATGCTTATCTATTGGAGAATGACTGAATAAGTTGCATGTGATCATGAGGGTGCTCTAAGAAATAGCAAGGTACTATAAGAAATAGCAAGGAGTCAGATTTCAGAAAAACCTGGAAAGATTTACATGAACTGATTCAAAATGAAGTGAGCAGAACCAGAACACTGTGCATAGTAACTGCAACACTGCAATGATCAAGTATGAACGATTTTGCTCTTGCATTAATACAATGATCCAAAGAGTTCCAAAAGCCTCATGATGGTGTCTAGAACCCCATGCCAAGACCATCCCTCTCTTTTCACCCCTCTCTTTTTACTACTAGGAGATATCCTGTTATCAAGAACTAAGATTTCTGAAGTTGGTATAAAAACAATCCTCTGTGCCCACCCTCTTGATGAATTCTGTTGCAGTTAAATAACAGAATTGACTGAGCCAGCCCCAGATGGTCACTAAGCTCAGACAAGCATCTGCAGGAATCATATTTATCCTATTATGATTTTTTTCAATAGACAAATTTGCTTCACTGTTGTTACTACCTCCCATTGCTATATAAACTAGCATTTAGTTCTTTGTCTAACCACAACTATATGTTACCAAAGTTTAACACTGCTGCCTTGGGTCTCCTCGATCTTAGGAAAGGCCCCAACACACATTTCATCATTAGCCTCCCTCAAGAGAATAAAGAAGGCTTTTCGATACTACCTCTGTGAGTTTTATGATTACATCCTTTTTTTTTCCAGAGTTTATAGTTAGTATAAGTTTTTGCTATGCCTCTATGGCTCTTTGTTCAGAGTAAACAAATTGGTATAGTAACATTTGTGGCTCTTTGGTTTATTTTATTTTATTTTTCAGAGATAACAGTAGATGTACTATAAGCTCATTGGTATTTTTAGAGTTTAACAATTAGTGTATAATCTTGTGGCATTTTGATAATTCATGTTCAGACTTCATTTTGACAATGAAAAATGCTATTCACAACCAGAGAAAGAACTGATGGAATTTGAATTCAGAATGAACCATACTGTTTTTACTATCTTTATTTTTCTCTTGTTATTATTATTGTTGTTGTCTTCCTTTTTGTTTTCTTTCTTTTTTCACATGACTAATATGGAGAAGAGAAGGGAAAATTGAAATTCAAATTGTTTTAAGTGAATATTAAAAATTGTCTTTACATTTAAATGGGAGAAAAAACAAAATATTATTAAAATGCTCCCTTCTCTACACTAACACCACCAACATTCTGATGAAGTCCTTCAACAACTTGTGATTGGACTATTGTGATTACCTAATGATGGATCTCCTTTTTCAGATTCTTTGCAACTTCAGTTCAAATTCTGTTCAGCCAGCAGTGACTTTCTTAAATCATTGGTTTGATCATGTCATCTCCTTATTCAATAAACTCCAGTACCTCCCTTTTGTCTCAAGGTTCAAACACAAAATCCTTTGTTTGGTAACCAAAACTATTCACAACCTTAAACCTTTCCTCCAGCCCCACATTTCCAGTTTTCACATACCTTAGTCCCTGTTCATCCATTGACACTTGCTTCTTTGATGTTTCTCAAAGAAGATTTTCTCATTCTCAGCTTTGGTCAATTATTTTTGTTTTCTCCCATGTTCTGAATATTCCCTTCTCATTTTTGCCTATTTGATTCCTGAATTCTTTCAAGTGTCAACTAAAAATTTCATCTCCAACAAAAAGAATGTTTTAACCTCTCTTAATTCTAGTCCCTTCCCTTTGTTAAAAATTGCCCATTCTATCTGTATGTAGCTTATTTATACAATTGTATTTGCTTGCTGTCTCCTCCACTGATTGTTATCTCCCTGAGAACAGGAACTGCTTTTATTTGTCTCTTTTTGAATCCTTAGAACTTAGCAAGCACAGTGCCCAGGACATAGTTGGTACTTAACAAATGCATTTTGACTTATTGACATTGACTACAAGTTAGATATTATACTTAGCTCTGGGAACAGAAAGAAAAGAAAAAAAAATGCCCCTGCCATCAAGAAGTGTGTATTTGAAAGGGGTTGGACTAGATCAATACATATAACATAATTACATAGAAGAAAGGAATTTTTAGAAAGAAAGGTAAAAGGGAAATACAGGGACTAGACAATTTCTCCTAAAAATATAATCCCTCTGGAAATAAATAATTTCTCTTCACCTGTTTTCTCAGTCAGTTTTTTTTCCAATGAGATATTTATTTTCTTTTGTTTTTTCATTCTTTTTTACTTGGTTTTATTGTTTCTTTACATCTCATGAATTCATGGCTATTAGATGCCAAATGTTACTTTCTAAAGAATTGTTTTCTACAATGAGATTTTGCACCTCATTTACCATTTGGCCAACTGGCATTATTTTCTTTGTATTTTTGTTGTCTCTTTTACCAACCGTTCATTGAATTTTCATCATTTTCTTTCCCCTTACCATTTCTTTTCCTAATTTCTCCTCTTCTACTCTGATCATTAAAGTCATTTCTTAGATCTTTCAGCAATTCATGGGCAGCTAAATGGTACAAAGGATAGAGCACCGGGCCTGGGCTCAGGAATGCCTAAAATCAAATGTATCCTCAAACACTTAGCTGTGTGCCCTTGGCAAATCACCCAACCCTTTTTTCTTCAGTTCTCTCATTTGTAAAAATGAGCTAAAAAAGGAAATGTGAAAACACTCCAATACTTGCCAAGAAAACCCCAAAGGGGGCCCACAAAAAGTCAGATATGATTGAAACAACTGAACAGCAATGACATCAATGAATTCTTTGAAGCTTGAATCCAATTCACTTTGTTTTTCTTTGATGCTTTCCTTCTGTTTTGATATTGTTTTCTTATTTTGTGTCTTGATATTACCAGTAAATATTATAGCTTTTTATGACCAGGTTATTTTTTGTTGTTATTTATTCATTTTTATAGACTATTTCTTGACTTTGAATTTATGTTAAAGTTGGACTCTTTCCAGAAAGGGAGGATTTTTTTTTTTTCTGAGAGTGGGAGGAGGGAGAATCCTGTCACAAACTTCAGGATTTTTTAATTTTTTTTTCCATAGTGACTTCTGGGGAGTTTCAAAGTTTTCAATGCTTTCAAGATTGTATGATCTGGGAGTCATGAGATCACTGCACCCTTGGAATCAGAAGCAATACTGCTCCTCAGGGATACTACTCCCTTGGACATCAAGAAACACTGTTTTTCAGAGATGCTTCTCTCTTGTACAACAAGAAATTCTGATTATCACAACTCTTGCTTCCTTGTGACCAAAACTGATACTGCTCCCCATGGTTCATGATCTCCTATGACTTCAAGAGACCCTCTTTGCCCTGGAACTGTGACAAGAAAAGGTAGAGCCAGTGGAGTTACCAAATTGTACTCTGTTCTGTACTCATTGCTATAGGGGACTTGAGTCCCCTATACTTTCCTTCTCACCACTTGCTAGATTCCCTTACTAGACTCTGTGTTAGGAACTTCTAAAGATGGGGCAGTTAGACAAAACATCAGTTCTAAAATCAGGAGGACCTGAGTTAACACTTGTTACCTGGGTAATCCTGGAGGAGTCATTTATTCCTGATTGCCTAGGGGGTAAAAACAACCTTCTAAGATGTGGCTGTTGTTCGTGCCACCTCCAAGGCCCACAGTTGCTGTTGACTCAGACAGCACTTACATAGAATGTATTGAGTCCATAAAAGATCTAATTTATTTAGCAGAAGCACTAAAAATGGACCTATTGCATATATTTATTTTGTTTATTTTTCTGAGTATTCATTTTGCTATTTCATTCTGATTAAATTATTTGATTTATAGCTCCTATTTGGTCTATTGGTAGAGAATGAACTGAATTGGAACTCAACTCATTTCTTCTCCACATTAAATCCAATTAACATATGATCCACATTGACTCAAATGCTCATTATATCTTCAAAAATACTGAGAAGAACAAAGCCTCATTTAGTCACAACTGAAGTATCCAGCTAATATAATAATAGTCATTTCCATTTGGTGGAAGTCCTGATGCTTCATTATGGCCTGAAGATAACATTGAGTTCTTATATGCTTTGACAATGAAAGGTTATTCCTTGTAGATCTGGAGAATCCAGAAAGGGGTAAAGTAAAAGTCCCACAATCAACTTTCACTTAAGGATTTGTCCAGATAATTAACAAACTTTTCATTAATTAAGCAATTAATTTATGAAACTTTTATCTTGTACAATAATACCTCAATTCAATGAGCTCATTTTCAACATAATGGATAAGGGGAGAAGGGTGCAATGCAAAAGCTGATTATTAAATTTGCAATGTGATTGTCTTCATCATGGAAATTGACAAAAGGTACAAATTGGAACTTCACATATGGTTTTATTGATTTTTAGATTTAAGGAAGTGATGGAAAATATGAATAATGCACCTTAAACTCAATAATTTCTTTTGTATATTTCAGAGGAGTTGTCGTGAAACATCAACAATCCCCATCAGTTAATAAATGCAAGGTAATTTAAAGGAGAGCACTAAGAACAAAAGTACCTATCAAGACTATGCAGAAAAGAGGTCATCTAATTTAAAACTTGAATAAGGGATCTGACAAAGATGCATGTGTCTGTGTGTTATATATACATATGTATATGTATGTTTATGTATATAAGTATACATATAGTACACATATATGTGTACATTTGTGTGTATATATATATATATATGTGGAATGTAGAAGTTTGGTGTGTTGAGTTAATCATACATATTGGCTAAATCATATAGTGTGTGAATAAGAATAATGTACTGTAAGAGTAGAAAGATCAATGAGAACAGTTGCAAAGTGTCTTACATTAGTCAAGAGAATTATATGTCATCCCAGCAATAATAAGGAATCACTAAAGGTCATACTAAAGGTTAAGTAGTGAAATAATGTGATAAGACTTGTGTCAGAAGATTATTTTGGCACCTGGGGTGAAAACAATGTGGAGAGAGAAAAAATAAATTGAAAGAGGCTCATCACTAGTAGGCTGATCAATAGGTGATTTGTTTTTCCACCTATAGCATTTCATTAAACTAACAAATTATGAAAAGGTAGGGGTCTGAGTGAATGAAAGAAGCTACCATAGCAATGAAATCACAAATATCTTTAATAATTGAAATGTTCTACTGATCATTCATTCACAGCATGGCCATGTTTATTTTCTGCATAAATATAGTAGACATGTACAGACAGCTGTCTTAGACTTCTTTGTGAATTAAAACAACAGAAGCCTCTAATTAAATTGTCTGATTGAGATGTATCAATTTATTACTGATTAAGTATCATGTAACAAAATATTCTATTCAATATTAATTTGCTTTAAAAAAATTAGTAGGTAAAAAGCCTCTGGTAGTCATCATAGGCTTACAGAAAAT
The DNA here is from genome assembly GCA_023553655.1 of Myrmecobius fasciatus. NCBI lineage: Eukaryota > Metazoa > Chordata > Mammalia > Dasyuromorphia > Myrmecobiidae > Myrmecobius > Myrmecobius fasciatus. The sequence goes on from JAJPUD010009673.1 coordinate 68,600, forward strand.
TTACAAAGCCATTTGAACCTGTAGAATAATCATAACTGCAATCATCAAAATTTAGAGGCTTATTGTTTTTAGTCATTCAAGAAGCATTTCCTGTTTCACAAGACCCCACAGGAGATACTCTCTTAAATAAAAAGAACAAATGCAATGGGGGAAATTATAGCTCCTTAGGTAAAGTATAAAGCAGAAGGATGGAGACAGGAATTAAATCATCTTAAACAGGGCTAACTTTGCTTCCTGTTTGGATTAAAGAGTCTTCCAAACACAAATTCTATAAACATAAAGATAGACAAATAAGGTTGAAGCAATTTGACACTGAACTCCATATGCAATTAATTACTTAATGCTACAGAAATGTAGCATCATTATTAATAATCCAACAAGAGAGTGCAAGAACTTAATCCTACAAGGGCCTATTATACACACACATACATATTTCTTTTTTTAAACATGCAAGTTAAATTAAATCAATGAACACACTCCACTTAAAGTAATTAACAAGATGATATATCAGGTGAAAATACCTTTATTGAATCAATCAATTAAAGAAAAAAAATTGTTCAACTTAAGAAGAATAAAAACCATTGGATGAAGTGAAATAATCTTTCATTAGAACCCCATATTATGGAGATTTGTTCATGCCTTCTAGAGATTAGATAAAAAGATCAAGGCAGTTTAAACCCAGCATTCTAGTGTTTAACCAGCACATTGATGGAAATAGTTCTAGTTAGGCCTTCAAAAAGAAATCATTTGACTGCTAAGGGCTGAAAGACAAAGAAAGAAGTTCTGCTTACTCTTCTCTTCCTTGAAAAGAAGATGATCTTATGATGTTTGAAAAAAAAAGGAAAATGTTTTACTTCCCAAAAGTCTTCGAGCAAAGGACACCATCCAAGGGACAAAAGAATTTTAAGAAAACAGGAAATTTGAATTATCCATCCTGCTAGATTATCTATTTACTTAAAGAAAATTATCCTAAACTGGGAGGGAAAGAGGGGAGGAAGAGATGTTCATGCCAATTATTCCTACTGTGAATTAAGAGCTAATAAAGCTAACTTTTAAAAAAGACTACAATCTAATTAAGTCAGGCTGGCTAATTTGCATTGATTGATTAATAATGTAAGAGTGCATCAAAAAGAGTTTTTGAGTAATAGCATCAGAAAACCTACACCCAACTTCTTAGGATTACCCCTAGAATCTGAAAGGGTGAACTCTTTGGTCATTCTCCAGGGATCTGACTTGCCAGTTCAAGAAAGAGACAGAGGCAGAGACAGAGACAGAGACAGAGACAGAGACAGAGAGAAGAGGAAGGGACTGTACAGGGAGGGAGGGAGGGAGGGAGAGAAAGGGAGACAGAGAGAGAATCCAAAACTTTTGCTAAATATAAATACATGTAATTGTATAATGAAAGTATCAATGTAATTCTTCAGTAATATTTTAATTAGTATAAATCACTTTTTTTTTCATGTCAATTCAGAACCTTCAGGATGGAAAATCTACAAAGAAAGATGAAAAAAGCAGAGTTGTGAGACACTATTGGGAGTGGGCTATCCCTGTTTGCCTCAGGTCTTTATCTGTAAAAGTGAGCTGAAAAAGTACTTTTGCCAAGAAAGCCCGAAATGGGGTAATATAACTGACAATACTCAAGAAGAGTATATTTCACAGCATTGCATATAGATAAAACCAACAGTCTTTAAGGTATTATACAACTCTCAGCACTGCTAAAATCTTACTTTGGGTCTTGGAAACTTAAACTCTTTGATACTTTTTTTTAAAAGCTTTTTATTTGCAAAACATATGCATGGGTAATTTTTTAACATTGATTCTTGCAAAGCTTTATGTTACAAATTTTTCCCCCTCTCCTAGATGGCAGGAAGTCCAGTACATTTTAACCATGTCAAAATACTTGACAAATCAAATGTGTATACATATTTATACAGTTATATTGTTGCACAAGAAAAATCAGATCTACAAGAAAAAAAAATCTTATAAGGGAAACATAATGCAAACAAACATCAATAGAAAGCATAAAAATGTTATGTTGTGGTCCAAATTAAGATCCCTCTCTCATGAGGGAAATGAAATATGGACCACAATGTAACATTTTCATGATCTCTATTGACATTTGCTTGCATTGTGTTGCCTTTCTCTGATTTTTTTTCTTATACATAGGATTTTTCTTGCATAACTTCTCAAGCATTTCAACATTATTAACATGTAGTGGACTTCCTGCCATCTAGGGGAGGGGAAGGGACTGGGGGTAAAATTTGTAATGGAAAGCTTTGTAAAGATCAATGTTGGGTAAATACCCATACATATGTTATACAAATAAAAAGCTTTAATAAAAAAAAAGATCCCTCTCTCAGGGTGTATATGGCTTTCTTCATCACTGAACAATTGGAGCTGGTTTGAAATATCCCATTGCTGAAGAGAACCATGACCTTCAGAATTTATCATCATATAGTCTTGTTGTTACCATGTATATTGATCTCCTTGTTCTGCTAATTTCATTTAGCATCAGTTCATGCAAGTCTCTCCAGGCCTCTCTGAAATCATCCTGCTGGTCGTTTCTTACAAAACAATAATATTCCATAACATTCATATACCATAATTCATTTAGCTATTCTCCAATTCATGGGCATCCATTCAGTTTCCAGTTTCTAGCCACTATGAAAAGGGCTGTCACAAACATTTTTGCACATGTGGGTCCCTTTCCTTCCTTTAAGATCTCTGTGGGATATAGGCCCAGTAGAAACACTGCTGGGTCAAAGGGTATGCTCAGTTTGATAATTTTTTGAGCATAGTTCCAAATTGCGCTTCAGAATGGTTGGATCCATTCACAATTCCACCAACAATGTATCAGTGTCCCAGTTTTCCCACATCCCCTCCAACATTCGTCATTATCTTTTCCTGTCATCTTAGCCAATCTGACAGGTGTGTAGTGGTACCTCAAAGCTGTCTTAATTTACATCTCTCTGATCAGTAGTGATTTGGAGCATCTTTTCATATGATTGGAAATTGTTTTAATTTCATCATCTGGAAAATGTCTGTTCATATCATTTGACCATTTATAGATTGGAGAGTGGCTTGAATTCTAATAAATATGAGTCAATTCTCTATATATTTTAGAAATGAGGCCTTTATTAGAACCCTTAAATGTAAAGATGATTTCCTAATTTATTGCTTCCCTCCTAATCTTATCTGCATTAGTTTTGTTTGTACAAAAACTTTTTAACTTAAT